>JAUMHB010086446.1:0-11564 GCA_032359685.1 Pittosporum tobira
ATAAGCAAATAAGATAACAAGATAATTATATAGTATTAAATCAATAACAAAACAGAAAAGTGACTTTATATTACGATAGGTACAACGTATTTCATAATAGCTCATAGCTTATTTGTTGATTATAATTTTTTTTTTGAGCTAAAAAAAATATTTATTGACTAACTTTTTAAAATAAATCAATAGTAATTGTTATACTTAACCTATAAAAAAAATTTAAATTATTTTTTAAAATTAATTTTAAAAAAATTGACTTTTAAAAATAAATTATAATCAATAATAATCAGTTCAACCTATATAATAACTTCATATAAAGTTCATCCAAAATTATCAAGGATAAAAAGAAACGCAGGTTTAAATAACTGAAAGACAAAATAAAAAAAAATAAAAAATAAAAATAGATATTAGAAAATTCGATGGCAAAAAACTACTACTCTAAAAAAAGATAAACATAAATACTCCAGGCAAAGCAGTACATGCTACATGGGATAGGTCTGATTTGAACAGCATCCTATGTCCTTCAATTTTCAATGACCTAAGTCCACTCCAGAGAAACCAAAGGAAAATGTGCAAAAGACAACTCGGGAAATGGAGAGAATATAATACTCCACTTCGTATGTGTCGTCAATTAATTTCTAAAGACACGTAATATAAATATGTACTCCTCCTATATATATATATATAAGTACCATGTAAGTAAGTAGTAGTAGATTCAGATCCAGAATATAATTAAGCAGCTAGCTAGGCAGATAAAAGTGGGTGTTTAGATTTGGAAACAAACCTCTATTAAGAATGATTTTATCAGATAAAGCATTAGTGAACGTGTGATTCCATTAAATTGTTTATACTAATACAGTAAAAGGAATGATTTTGTCTTCATTTAATCTTTCTCCATTAGTTTATTTGCATAAGGGAAACAAATCATATCTTTTCACTAAAGTCTCGTGATTAGGGTTTCAAAATAATCTTGAAAAGTTTCTGTCTCCCACACAAAACAATTAATGACACTTTCTAATTAATTAGTACGCAGGTAAAGTTTTCCAGATTCAGTTTCTAGCCCAAGTGCTTATTTAATAGCAATTTATTATAGTAATTTAGAGATTATAAAATTTAAATGTAATAAAAAAAAAATTATGTTTTATATGTCAAATGTAAATTTAAAAAATTGAATATGATGCTTAAATTTAATTTTAAAATTAAATTTAAACTATAAAGCACAATTTGTTAACCTCTAGCCAAGCCCTAAATCCAAATTTATTTATTTAAAAAAAAAAAAACACTTAAATTGAATTTAAGGTGTAAGTTCAACTTTCTAAATAATCTACTCCATCTAATTTTTTATTATTTTTGAGTTCATAACCTCAAAATAATGTATAAACTACTACCAATCAAACGCTATATATTTTATCAGTCAAAAGTTGTTTCACCGGGAATGACACAGTAATGAATGTATGAAATCTGACCTACATTCATCGAGAAAACCTCCAGATTTCTTTCATTAACTATCAGTTTCCCACTGTAATGTCCCTTTCTCCTTATAGGCACATGTATATATGAATATATAGATATAGATATATACAGAAAGTTTAAGGAAGAAGAAAGTACCAGAGTTAAAGATCCGGACCGGACCAGTGCTGAGCATATTAAGCTGTGTTTCGATCCTTCGCATGAACTCCATAGCCTCTTGCAACGGCCTCGTTAATTCCTCTCTATACTTCACCAGCATATCATAATAAGCCTCCTAAAATTCAATATCAAAATTTATAAAAACCGAAATAATGAAAAAAAGGTAAGGAGTAGCCGGGCCAGATTTAAGGACGGGCCAGACCATGAACTGATCAAGTTCCGGATCTTTGGAAGTTTCTCTGCCACTAGCTGCCGGAGCTCGCTGCCTAGCCTCGAACTCCTGCCGTACCGCCGCCAGCCGCGCCACCACTTCGGCCGGAGCTCCCACCTAATTATGTTATGAGGTGCAAGTACATAAAAAAAAAAATTAATCTCTTATAAAGAATAACAATTTGGCTAACTTTTTTGTTTACCTTTTGACAGTCCATGTAAGCTTGGAGAAGATTAGAGTACTGTGGATGAGCCATGATCTTCGCTTTTATGGATTCAGCAGCTGCTTCATTTGAGCTTTCGTTTCCTTCTTGTTGTTGATGGTGATGATGATTTGAGTTTCTAATTAGGGAAGGGTAATGAAACTTCTGCGAACTTCCACTTTCCATTTTCACTATCGGGTGTTCAGATTGATGGTAGCTTGTTTGGAGATGATGAAAAGCACTTATAGGCAGCTGATTATTGTTTGAAGAACTCCCGTACAAGAAACTGCCTCTTGGAGCTGTGTTATTATTATTATCTCCTAGTTGATTATTGTAATCATCCATTTCTAAAACCAAACAAAACCCTAAAAAGGAATTCAAGAAAATATGAAATCTATTGGAAACCCTAATGGGTGGATAAGTCTACTGATCTGCTAAAAATTTATATACGGGTTTTTTGTTTATGGGTTCAGTAGTCGGACGAACTTTTCCTTGTCTCAAATTTTTTGTCAAAAATTAAGGAGGTCTAGAGGTGAAGTTGTACTGGGGCTTTGTGACAGTAGGAGGAGGCCATGGAAGATGGCCGGAAAAGAAAGAAAGACTCGAGTGGGGTGGTTCTCCGGCGGAACCGACGAAGGCACCGTGTGTTGAGTGGGTGACAAGACGTTCTCCTTTGTTGAAGAATAAAGAAATACTATATTTGATAAATAATTTATACTAGTATCTTTAAAAGCATATAGGGCCAGATTTTTGTTGATAAGAGTAATGCTGTAATGGTGTCTACCAGTTAGATTTTCTCTTTCCTTTTTTTCTTTTAACCTTTTCTCCTTTCTTCTGTGTAGCATTCGATTTAACAATGTATTAATAAATTTATATAAAATAATATAATTTATAATGTAATAAAAGATAAAATAATTAATAACTTATAAATTAATCTAATATTATAATTAATTATATTTTATTATATTAATATATATAAATTTATAAATATATTTATTAGTGAACGTAACATTATTATTTAATTATAAGTTTGCTTTGTTTTGTCCTCTAAAACATGATTATGGTAAAGGGTTGTAAAGTAAGATGATTTAGACACTCTTTTTTAACATTTTATGGAGTAAGTTTTTTATTTTTGGTTTGAAAATTAACTTAAAAGGTCCATTTATAAGGTTAATGATAAAACTCCCTGCCAGGTTCATGGTAAACAAATTAAAATACTCAAAAGCAATAATAAAGGATAACTCAAATCTGGTTCAATAATTAGATGTTAAATATTATGATTGATTGTTGTTAGTCATAATGATATAATTAGTCAAGCTCCTCATTTACCCTTTTCTCACATAAACAAATTATTTTTTCTATCTCAAAAAATAATGAAATCGAATATTTTTTTATTTTAAAATAAATAATATAAATACATATATTAATAAAAATATATTATGTATACTTATATAATAAAATCTTTATAGTGATACTTAAATTTCTTGTAATTTTAATTTTTTTTATCAAAATTAAATTTTTTTAATTTATAAAATTTAAATATTTTATTTATTATTTTTAAAATGGATAAAGTACTAAATTTATACTCTCAAAATTATAAGAAGAAACATAATAATTTTTTTACTATTGTTATGAGGAGGTGGTGCAGTATTTGGCCTAGGGTGGTTGAATTGGTTGTGGTGGCAGAAAGTTGGTGGCAGGAGCTAAACCGGTGGTAGTGGTTCAGGCTGAGATGTGAGTCTAAAAAAGTTCAGGTCGAGCAAAAGTTGGCCTTGGCTGCTTTTGAAGAAGTGGTTGGGGCTGTCCGAGCAGCCCTATAATTACTAGCCGGCATCTGGGTTGTTTGTTAGATTCATCCTTGGATTCAAACTTTGACTTTCAATTGACAATGCCATATTTGAAACAAAACTGAAATTCCGAAGTTTATAGATATTGTGATTTACGCACAGCAGTAGAAACAAAGCGGAAAATAAACCGGAGAAAGAAACAGGAGGGAGGCTCACTGATGAGGGGTAATTTAGGTACGTTAAGAATTTTCAAATCCTGTGATCCATTATTTGGTCTATTATTTATTTTATTTTAATTTAATAATTAATTATGTATTGTTTAAAAATTTATTTAATATTAAAAAAATAAATATTAAATTAAAATTAAACAGATAATAAATTAAACAAATACAAAATAAGATTTGAATTCGGCTGTGGTACGGGCTATGCAGGTATTAGTTCTCTTGCATTTCAACGCCTCGTTTAATATTTAATTTATTTTATTTGTCTTTTTTTATTATTTATTTCAATTTATTTGTTATTTTTAAAATATATTATTTTATCAGGCTAATTTATATTGTCAATTTTTTTTAGTTTGTTCAAATTTATTTGTATTCTTTTCTTAATTAAATTACTTTTAGTCGTAGTTTTCAATATTAGCCAAAAATATATATTTGGAAATGATAAATATTTTTTTGTAAATATAAAACTCATTACTCCACACAACTCTTTTTCTATTTAATTTATTTTTTTTATCCATTTTCTCTATAAATGATGAAGGGTGATTTAAACAAAAAATTATTTTCTTAATATTCGTGTATTTTGTAATTAAGACAATATAAGTTAAAAGGAAAAAATATTATTTTTCGTCACATGTTTTCAACTTATTTGTATTTAATTTGTCATCTCTCTTATTTTAACCATAAATAAACTCATTTACTCTCATTAAACTTTATTTGTTGTTCCACTATATATACAAATTATTCTAGTTAGTTATAATAAAAATATTTTTTAGATAAACCATTTTTTTAAGGGACGCAATTTTCAATTAGAACAATCTTATATGGTACAACTTATTTTAAAACATTTTATAGTTTATTTGTCAACTTAAATAAATTAGAAGCTATTGAAAAGTAATATATTGATTAACTTTTTCACTCAATATATATATATATATATATATATATATATATATATATATATTAAAATAACATATAAAACATATATTTTTAAAATAATTTATTTTTCAAAATAAATTATAAATTATTGAAATAATATGTTCCAAATAAAGCTTAAATAAATTATAACGGATGAAGTATTAAACCATAGCACGGTTCTAAGGGTAAATATGCTTATATTATTTATGTTTCAATATTATATATAATTATCATTTAACTATAAGTACGAATAAAATTTTATACAATTTTTAAAGAAAATTTTTCTTAAAATATTTTTTTTCTTTAAAAATTTAAGGTTGAATATTTAATTTTTTTAAAATACTATTTTTAAGATATCTCTAATTTTAAAATAAAAATAATATAAACTAATTTACATTTAAAAGTATGTTTCATTTGCATAAATTACGAGTTTTTAATAATAAATAAATAACAATATATGACTAGCATTGCAAATGAACATTTAATATAGAGTACTAAATTTTATTCCTTCTATTCCTATTTATTTGATGTTTAGAAAGAAAACGCCCACATTAAGAATTACATTTAATAGTCTACCAACTAAAATACTAATGTTACTCTTGATTATATTTAACGGAAATGGATTAGTTTGTATTTTATTCTCCTTTCGTAACCCAAATAAGGTCATATAATTCGCATGAATAATAATTATGGAAAAAATAAATTAATACTCTATTAAAAAGTGAAATTGACAAATAATATTAAACTCATTTTATCTTTTAAAACATTTATTATACTATAACATAAAGAGTAATATCCAAAGCGATGATTTAAGGACAATTACTAAAGAGTAAAGATTGACGTGTTGGCCGTGAGGAATGCATTTATATCTTAAATTTAAAATTTTAATAGAAATTTATCTACTAAATAAATATGCATTTTTATTACCCTTTGGGCAATATAAGCTCTAATAATTTTTAGGAGCTTACGAGCTACCACTAATTATTAGTAACAGTCAACTAATTAACCAAATGTCACGCCTCGGATTAGTAAATGTAGAATGTGTTTGTTAAAGTTTATTTTGGGTGATTATACATTTTAAAAGTTATAATCACTTAAGAGTTTTGTTTGTTTCAACTTATTTAATAAATTACTTTTAGATTGTACAAACTGCTAAAACACATAATAATCACTTCAAAAAAGTTAAGTTTTAGAAACTTATTTAATAATTTGTTTTAAAAAAATTATATCAAATATAATTAACCACTTATTTAATAATATAATTATTAAATAATTTATAATTTATTTTCAAATTAATTATACCAAACGAGCCCGGCCGGACAATGTTCTCACCGTTCTTATTATTCATGTGAAAGTTCTTTTTAGTGACTTTTTTTAACTTTCTTTTCATAATTTTATTAGAAGAAGATCTCATAATATTCCTAAACAATCCTTATTATATAAATAATACAAAGCAAAAAAGGCAGTGGTCGGTCCGTAAACAAGTTACATGGTACATGACCATTTCCATACACACTCCTACAATTTAATGTTTAAACGGACGACCAATTAACTAAGTATAATAATGAACCGAGATATTTTTTAAATTTTTACAAAAAAAATAATTTAAATTATTATTTTTAATTTTTAATTACTTTATTATCCTTATTTTATGTCATATCAAAAAAAAAAAAAATTTATCATTGTAAAATATATTTGTAAGAACAATTTTATCAAAAAAATATATTATCTACTAAAAAGTTAGTGTTCTTAATGTGTGTATTTTACCCATTTTAATCATCATTTTCGGGACGGAGGGAGTATTATTGATTCCATCAACATTTTAATGCTCTGTTTGTTACGAAAAAAAATATTTTTTAACAATATTTTTCAGATTTTTATGTATTTAGTATGTTAGGAAAAATTTAGTTAATAATAAATTATTTTACAGTCAACAGAAAATTCTTTTGTTATTTTATGACAACGACTTATAAATTTAAATCTGTAAGTCATTTTTCGAAAAAGGATCAAAGTGTTGTCTATTTCTATCAATATTTATAACATTTTTATTTAATCACTCTTATCATCTTTTTATTTATTTTATTTTTAAAATAAATATTTTTATTTTTATTTTCACAATATATGCATAATTAATATTTTCATATTGAATATAGATACACATATATTTTTTAAATTTTAAATTTTTTTATTCTTAAAAATTTTCATAACCAATATTTTATTAATTTGTTTTCTATAAAATAAAAATATTCTTATTGTTATATCATAATATTAAGCTTTTATATACATACAAATAAATTAAATTTTTTATTGTAAGAATTTATTTTTATTTTATTAAAAAAACTAAAATATACTTATATTAATTTAAAACAACATAATTGTTAAATTTATTTTAAAAATTAAATATAAAAATATATTTTCAACTTCATTTTTAGCTTGACTATCAAACATTAAAAAATAAGTCATTTTCTCATAAAACGTTTTAGCATAAAATATTTTTTGGAACATATTTTTCTTATATCAAATTGAGCCTAAGTTATAGCTTTCTTTACTACTTTTTATAAAGTTTTTTTTTTTTTGACTTAATTATATACTTTATATTTTTTATATTTTCTTTGCCGGAAACGTTTTTCATGTCACAATTCTTGCATTGAAACCATGTTTGTCAATAGTAAAAATCTTATATTTATATGTGTTAAAAATAATTATCGTCACCTTATTAATTTGTCTATAAGTCGATGATGTGTTAATTAATTTAAAAAAAGATATTTTTCAAAAATGTGTAATAAATTATGAAAAATAATAAGTATTAATGTCAAAATCTGTTACAATAATAAATTCAAAAGTCTTTTTTTATCTGCGACTGTAAAATTTTCTTCCACATGGTTGGAACAAATAATTCAATTGTCAAATAAGCCTTCACCGGCTAAATTATTGATTTTTCTCTTGAATCTTTTCATTAACTAAAGTGTGATAATGAAACAATGGAATTAAGTAGATTCCTTGGGACGGGTGTCGGAAAAATTTACAGAAGAGACAACCGTCAAAGTTGAAATTGATGGCTTCACACGACTCTTTTACCTTGTTTTCGTTGTTTACTTGGCCTCAACGAATAAAAGGTATTCCGTGTTAGCAACGCGATAGATAGTAAATTATAGATATATATATTTTTTTATTTTTTAATTGCACTAAAAATTAATAAATTTTGTTTTTTTTTTATTTAATCTATTATATTTATTTTTTTCGATTAAACTATTAAAGTTATGATTTTGATCACAATTTGACCATTTGACATAACATTTGTCATTTCAAAAATATTGGGTCAAATGACTAAATCGTTGTCAAAATATTAACTTTATTGGTTAAATATATAAAAATGAACATAATTGGTAAAATCGAAAAAAAATAACAAAATTCATTTGTTTTTAATACAATTAACCTTTTTTAAAAAAATAAATTTTTGTGTAGATAACTTTTATTTATAATGTTACTCTTAGGAATTAAAAGGAACAAAAATAGAAAAGAAAAACATTTAAACAAGTGCACATAAATAAATAAATAAATAAATAAGACTTAAGTAAGTAGTTATTGTAAAGACTGACGAAGAAAAAGGTGAGAAAGACAAAAAAGGTAAAACAAGAACATTACGCTTTTTTTATCATATAAATTATAAAGAGATGTCTAAGTTTGAATTGAATTCAAACATAATAACTGTTTATAATTCTGGAACAAAGTGAATGTCACATTTGTTCCAAAGAAATTAAACAGGAGATATCCTGAAAAATTCTTAATTTTAAATTTGGGATGATATTTTTGGTATTCCATAAAAATGTCAAAAGTCTGCTCAGGTAGAATTGAGGGATCTGGCCCAAATGTAGTACACCATTTATGGAACCAATTGTTTTAAAAACCGTAGCATTTTTAAACTCAAACAGAAGAGATTATGATAATAGTAAAGAACATGGTAAACTTATAGAACAAGGTAATTATATCAATTTATGTCTTCAAACAATAAATCAATAAATGATTAGAATCGAAGATAAAATAGAAAAATATAATGTACCAAAAGAAGTTTATATAAAAAAGAATAATATTCCTAAAGTATCTCCTCTTAATATTAAACCTCCTATGTTTATTCCTCGTTTTAATTTAAAACCCAAACATGATGAAGAATTTATTAATAATCTTTTATCTAGGTTAAAAACTTTAAAAATAAGTGATAATGTTGCTACTATTAATAATGATTCTTCTAATAATGAATCTGATTCTGACTCCAGAGAAATTGAATCTTCGAATGCTTCTCAAATTAATCTCAATGAATTAAATGATTTGACCAATCAGTTTACAAATTTAGGGCAAGAAATTAATAAAATAATGTACAAAAAAAAACCTCAATCTAATAAGCTTCCATATGGAAGATATTACTATCCTCGTGTTCAACTCCTATAGATATTCTATTTGAAGAAGACGTTGTTAATATTGAAAAAACTTTTTATAATGCTGATAGTATATATGAATGGAATATTGATGGTATGTCAGAATATGCTATTTGTATTGTCTTGCATAAAATGTTTATGTATGCTACAATATGTAGAGCTAATAATAATCCAGATAACAAAGTGAATGTCACATTTGTTCCAAAATTACATACTGCTATTATCATTAGTATGTTCTAAGATTATAAATAAAATTTATTTTTAGTATTATAATATAAAATAACGTGAAATTTTTTAAATTTTAATTTTATTGTAAATATAGATAAAATATACACATTCCAAAAAAAATTTGTTTTTAAAATATTTTTTTACATAGAAGTTATAAATAAATATTTTTAAAAATTTATTATATTTAAAATGTTTTTAATTTAAAAATGGATTGAGTAGTAAATCAAATAATTAACGGGGGATAACTTTTCTAAGTACATGTACTATGTTTTAGTCAGTGCTAGAATGTTTGTTTGAGAATGTTCGTCTTATGTTTGCCAGTCAAAAATCAGCACGTGCAACAGTGCAAATTTAAAACGTAGTTAAATTTCTTCCTCACGTCGTACTCTTCAAAAGAGTATTTCTGTTTAAATTTAGTTGTATTACGAGTGGAAACTTCGCACCCAAGTTAATTTTGTTTCACACAATAAGAGTCAATTGTTTGACTTTTTTACGCGTGTGGGAGTCTGTTTAGGATATCCTCAGACCAATATCTTATACTCCTATAATTTTAAAATACATTTTAAATATTAAATTCTACTATTATTCTCATAAATTATACTATTTAAAGAATGTAGGAAATTCTGTTCATATAGTACAGTTATTACCGTGCAGCTAGAGAAAAATGAATTAATCAATTTTCAAATTTGAATGAGCTTTCACATTATTATTTTAACAAACGTGCACTACTTAGTACATATTTAGATTAATGATTTTGGAGTTTTCTAGATTTTTAAGTCTAAAACGCGTATTTAAGACATGTTTAAGCTATGAAAAGTTGTGGTTTAAAAGTGACTTTTAAATAACTGTTTAAGTCAAAAAAACACCATACAAAAAATTTGATTGTGTGGTTTCGTATATTAATCAATATACTAAACCTAATAAAACTATCAAGTATTCAACATAACTTATAAAATATGCTAAATAAAGTTTCGGTTAATTAAATAATTAAAATGTAAAGCATAGTTGCAATAATTAAAAAAATAATAATCAATATTTTGGTCATCTTATTTTAATAATAAAATAAATATAATAACACATATATCAACACAATAATATAATTAATATTTTGGTCATCTTATTTTATTTCATTTCAATTTCAATATCTGTAAATTTAATGGAATAATAATTATTATAATTTCATCAGCCATAAGTCGCCAAACATTATTATAATTTTTCACAAGCAATTTTAATTGTACCAACTATAAAAATGAACAAACCCTTATATGGAAATCAAAGAAGTGACCGAATTTTTTTTAAGCAAATAGTTAACGGTTAAAGATTAAAGTCACGTCAGATAAAATATAAATATTATATTTTTGTTAATATTAAAAAATATATTAACAATGATATATATATATATATATATATATATATATATATATATAAAAATATCACAAAATACAATAACTTTTTATGTTAAGACAAAATCACGACTTTTAAATATTAGAGGGGAGGTCCAAACTAACATTCCTTTTCACCAAACAATTTTTTGCTTTAGGATAGTGGGGTCCGAAATTATTTTACTTTCTTCCTTCATGGGAGAGTTTTTTCCAAGTTGTGGACTTTTGGTCGTTCCATGTAAAAATTTAATATTTTAATATTATTTATCTTTATGAATATGATATTTGGGGGTGTTAAATAAAATTATTAGTTTTCGACAAAAATAATGTCAACGTTAAAGTTTATTCCCGTGCGAAGCGCCGCAAAATATTTGTGGACCCCACAACCGAAAGCGTGTGGACCCCGTTAATATTCGTCGGACGACTTTTGATGCCCTAAAACTTAAATTATTCGTCTATCACTTTCTACTATTACTCTGACAAATATTGCAACAGTAATATAAATAATTGTAGAAGTCAATGGTCGAATTATTAAATTTACTGTATATGATGCTTATGAAGT
>JAUMHB010086457.1:0-11564 GCA_032359685.1 Pittosporum tobira
TTTATATAGTTAACTATTTTACATAGTTATTTACTTTAGGTAGTTAGTAATTTATATAGTTATAAACTTATTTTTTTTTTATAATATTTAGTAATTTTTTAAAATAGTATTGAAAACAAAGAATATTTTTTTTTTATAATACTTGGTAATTTATGCAAGCTTTTCATATGGATTTGAGGACTGACATGGGCTCAAGCCAAGCTTGGGTCCAGGCCAATCTTTAACCATGATTAGTCCAAAGACTGGCTCAGACCAGACTAATCATCAGGTCGGTCTGTCTCGTAATATGACAGTCTGTTGAACTTTTTTGGTATATTGAAAGTCTAACACAGTCCTAACCGGTCTAGGATTTGACCAGGCTTTGACCAGGGTAGTCCCGGTCCATGCATCGATTCTCAAGCTTTTTGTGCTATCTCTAGAAATAAGAATTGTCTTTCAAACGGAGCATATTAGTTTTAGCAATCGTTTAAAAATCGATAAGCGAACTTAGGCGGTAGAGTGAAGACTTAGCATTTAGACAGTCTTAATCGAATATTAATTGAATATAGACGAATAGTAATTAATCTTAAGTGCTTAATTTATCTAAATGATAAAAGACCTTCTAAGGTTAATTTAAATTAATTGAAATTAGATGAAAATTTTTAAAACAGTAATTTTAACAATTACTCAAATGCCAATCAAAAGTTCGAAATTATGTACGTTCTCCAGTCAAATATAGAGTCCAGGTAGAGTGGGTTCTATTCTTCTATCAATCCAAAAACGTCCGATACCTGACCCAACACACCTGGGTCCATAAGTATACCAAATTAATCCACTAGCTCACCGTAAGGTCTTGACCAAAGTCCAAACAACATATTTGTAGGTATAATTTTTAACTCATGACTTAATTTTTAAATTTTGGACTCAAACTCGATTTGTGACTCGTAAAAATGTTTCAAAATAGTCAGTTCTACGGCTACAAATTTTTTGGTCCTAAAAATTAAGATACACTCCCTATTTCGCAAGTCAACCCACAATCACACTATGTTAATTGAATTTTTTTTTCTTTTAGAAATTCGGAAAAACTATTTAGATTCTTTAAACTTTTAGTCTTCTATGTATTTTTGAGATTGACTCGTTTTATATCGACTCGCATAACTCGTAAGAGTTTGATAAAAACTTTGTAAGATAATTTATATTTGAAAATATGCTATATAATCAATTCTTAATATGATAGATTATTGGCGTACAATGCTTCATTAGTTTCTCTTCTTTTCACCAATGCATATCTAGTGGACTACTCCTTATCCACCCTTTTTGTACTTTGTTTTCCCTATAATAATATAAACTTCTTTTACCAAAACATAAAATAATTTTAATAAATAATAATAATAATAATAGTAGTAAAGGACAATCATCAAGCCAGTAGACGTCATAATAAATTCTTCAGGCAAAAGCAGCATTCTAGATACAATTTTCGTGCTAATGGCTGTTTTAGAAATGAAAAGCTAAAAGGAAAAAAAAAATACAGCACTGCCATACTCTAACCCATTCTTCTTGAAGGTACTGGTATCTTTTGAGCTGCATCCACAAAGAGTTAGTACCGTAACCTATATGGAGGTTCTACAAGATTGACTGCAATTCCGGGTCATTAAATACACGAGTATACAGCAATGAAATTCAACAACATATTTAAAGAAGAAGAGTTTTAAGAGGAGAAACAAATTTTATGTGTTATAAGATAATTCTCTCACTTTAAAAGTAATATTTCTTGATTTGCGTACATTAGATGATTTGGTCTTTTTTTTTTTTTGGGACAGAAGGGGTACATATTGTTGGAAAAGTGGAAAGGAAAACAGAAGGCAAGGACAATATAATGCTAATATTTGTTTGTCCATTGCAACACAAAACATAAATACCCCCCAATAATGCCTATAATTAGCATCTCACAACCAGGTTTCCATTAAGTGCCATAAGCACTCTTCAACCACTACCATATAGATATTCTCCAGTTCATCTGGAAAGAATGGGACGGTAAATTGCATCTAATTACTGACCAATAGTGATTTTCCCACATGACGGCAAAAGTGGTGTGAGTCCAGTTTACCATCCATTTTTCTTAACTCCCTAAAAATTAGTAGTAACATGATGGCTGACCCCAACAAAATAGTAAAATCTCTACTCTGTCGTCTTCACCACAACTTGGTCTAATGGAAAATCCCCCAAAAAAAGAAAATCACAATCAGATGGCAATAAAGAATAAACCCATAAACATATCTGCCAAAGTAGAAAGTTATACACCCACCTAATCACCAAAAACAACCTTCCCTTTCACAACCCTAATCCCCATTCCATCCTATCATTGGTATCAAAAATTTGGCAAACCTACAGAGTAATGTACTACCTCCATTCGAAAATTGGAAGTCCTATCTGAAAAGAAACTTTAATTTTATCAATATATCCCTACAGTTAGGTAGGAATGTACTAATAATGTCACGATAGTACTCTATGTGCTTAGAATATAATAATAACACAAATACATATCACTAAAATTTATAGGCTAGTCTATAATTAATGGCAATGGCTGAATAGAAGAGTAACAATCATTGATTGCTAATAAGAATCACAATTCACATATTACTAGAAATTAAACTCAAATCCCAATCAGATTTTATATTATGTAGAGATATACAAAACCTGTAACCAAATAAACATAATTACTGTTTTGAATTTACTCTTTTTCTCCGGGTTTAGGGTTAGGTCGAGATGAGAGAAGATCGGCAAGTACTTGTTGTTGCTCCGTGAGACGTTGTTTGAGGTAGTTCTCCACTATCTCCATGACGGAGACGAAGCGCTTCATCTCGTCGAGCCGACGGCTGAGCTCGGCCTCTCTAGCCCTTGCTCGTTCTAGGCGCGCCTCGGTCTCGATCAACCGGCGTCTCAGACGCTCCACCGCCCGCGCCTGCGGGCTTACTTCGTCTTTCAGTGTCAATCGCGGCGAACCGTAACACATGTTTTGGTGAGTCTGGGAATCGCGAGGGAGAGAGAGAGAGAGCTAGGGGTCAATTTTCAACGTTTGGAGAACGAGGAAGAAAAAGAGGAGTTACTTTGGGTAAAAACATTAGAGAAATGAAAATTACTAAGGTTAAATTAAATAAATAAATATGCTCCATTTATTGTAAAAATTAAAATAATTATTTTTTGATACATTTATATCCAGTTAGTCGCCCATAGAAAAATAAAAATTACCAACTAAAGGTTAAAATAAGTAAATAAATAAATATGTTCTCTTCACTCTCAAAATTAAAATAATTATTTCTTTAAATACATTTATAATTATTTGGTCACCCATTGGCCGCCAAAATTCGAACATCCATCCGACCTCTCTGTTGAGTAAGGGGCACCATATCAGTGGGCTATTGCATGTTTGATATAATTATTTTCTTTAATTTGTTTAAAAACAAAAAATATATTTTTTAATGACTATAAAATGATAACACAGTAATAAAGGTCCGTCTTGAAAATAAAATAATTATCAAAAATTTACAAATTAAAAAAAAAAAATTTACTTGAGAAGAGAAAGAATATGGGCCACTTAATTTTCAAGAATCCGACATAACATGATTTACTTCCTTTTAGGCGGAGGCGCCCAACATCCCGGAGTGACAGAATACCATCTAAAGTCTAAGGACATTAATATTGCGTTTGATTTTTAATTTTTGTGAAAAAAAATAAAATAAAATTTTATATTAAAAATAAATAGTAGTTTGAATAAAATTATTAAATAGAAACATAATTTAAATTAAAAACAAGAGAATGAATGGAATTGATGAAACCCATATTTTCCAAGAGAAATAAATATTTATTTCTCATTTTCTCATTTTTTTCATTTTTAACCAAAATTTTAAGACTAATAACACATTTCATTCAAACCATCACTCAATTTCAATATAAAAATTCATTCTATTAATTTTTAAAAAATCTCGAAGTACACATTTTTTAATCTTATTTTTTTCTTTTTTAGTGGTTGATGGTAACGATTCTATCATACTTACAAAGACATTAATTAGAAATTAACTGGAGTTCGAATACCACAATAATCATCATAAAATTCATATTTATAATACATCAGAAATCCCACCTAATAAGAGAGACAAGACTCACATTATTAATCCCATAATAATAGAGAATAAATTCTACCTTGAAATGGAGGATAAGAATTCATCTTATTAAATAAAAGAGAAAATAAATTTGCATATTATGTGCCAGAAACGCAAACTTGAAACATCTTATAAGTAAAAATTCTCATAGTTTCAATCTTAACCATTTTATTGTTCTTTCAAAAAAGGAAGCACGTTCATAATCTTACCTTATTCGTTAGTAAAATGAGATCTTTGGATTATTTTTTTAAGGAAAAGTTAATCTCTATTAGTTCTAAAATTCAGGCTTTGTTTGATATACGAAAAACAATTTTTAGATTTTTTAGTATTTGGTACGTTAGGAAAAATGCAATCAAAGAAGAAATAATTTTATAGTTAATAAAAAAATCCATTTGTTATTTTAGAAAAATAACTTACATATTTAAATCTATAAGTTATTTTTTGGAAAGAAATTTAATTGTTGTCTCTTTCTCTCATTATTTTGTAAGACATTTATTTTATCTCATTTACTTATTTTCACAATATATGAATAATTTAATGAATTTTTCATGTTAAATTATATGCTTTTGTGTGTGTATTCCAATTTTTAAAATTTCTTGTTTAAAAAAATTTAACAACTTCTATTTAATTAAATTCAACTATACAAAATGTTAATATTTTATTATTAAACCACATTTAAGTTTTTTCTTACAAAACAAAATCAAAAAAGTTAAGAAATTAATATATATATATATATATATATATATATATATATATATAATAACATAATTATTAAATTTATTTTAAGCACAAATTATAAACTATAATTTTCAAAATTTTAATTTAACAAATATAAATTAAAAAAAAATCTTAAATAATTTAAAAAAATCATATCCTAAATCTATTGTTATACCCAAGCCCATCAAAAATAAAGTCAAACGAAGAGAAGCATGACTCTGCCTTGCTGGGCTTTGGGTATAGCAGTAGGCCTACAGATACAAAAAGTCGAAAAGATCTCGCTGTTAAAACATTTTGTTCACTTCCACGATCACTATTGTTTGAAAGGGAAAAAAAAAAGGCTTAACATCATCATTCACCTTCATGATCACTAACAACTTAAAAAATATTTTATTTAATTCAAAATTAGAGATATTTATAATTTTTAAAATAATATATTTATAAAATTTTAAAATTCAAATTGAAAATTAATTTTTTTAATTAATATTAAAGTTAATATTGTAAACTACTTATAAAATATTACTACGTAGAAATTTTAAAATTTTAACAAATTTATACTATAATTTAAAATTTCATAAATTTAATTTGATGGAGCTCAAAGAGATATTATATTTGTAGCAGAAATGGTATATTCTTAGACCTAATCACCAAAAAAAAAAAACCAACGAACTTTTAAGTTTTTTCACTTTTATCTTTCAACTATTTTATTTTCAAAAATAATCTCAATTTATTTTAATTCATGACAAATTAACCTAGAAACACCAAAATACTAAATTATTTTATTTACAAAAATATTCTTAATTTATTTAATTTCTCCATGCAACCACTGTCCGTTTTTCTCCTTAATTACAATCCTGCTTCCCTAACTTAAATTGCTTAAACAAAAAAATAAAAAATAAAATAAAAATTATAATGTTTATTTCTTCATATCTTCCTAACTTCCTTCAAGGATTAACTAAACTCTAAATCTCTCAACAAAAATCAAACTTTCAGCCATGTATAAAACAACAAAATTATCCATTTAAAAAGAACCCTTTGAAACACAGAAAACTAAGTGACGAGCATCAAATATACTCCGCAGAGCTGATCCCCCTTTTTTCAGTTGAAGGTCTAACAGCATAAAAAAAAAAACAAATAAAGTGATGAAGATGGAGCAAAGCCATTGTGAATGAAGTATTAACTCCCTAACACAGCAAGCTTAATTCCCTAACGCGGTTGCTTAATTAGTGGCGTTTGCCGTTCCTCTGTTCCAAAATGAATGATTAAACCACTTAATGCATGCAAATTAAGAAAAGTTACTTTTAACGAAAGAGAAATGTCATACACCACATAAGATTTGATTAGGCTCATAAAATTATTTTTCTTTAAACATGCGTCAAATAATCACCTTCACTTTTCTGTTTAGTCATTCTGTTTAGAACAAAAAAAAATAAACTTTGATCAAAGTTTATTTTTTTGAGACAATGGGAGTACAATTTTAATGCACGTTAATACGAATGACCATTGTGAATCAAGGACTCTTGACAATCTGTTACTTAATTTGGCTAATTAGATATAATCAGATATGTTTATTGCTGCCTTGTTGGACCAACATCTTTTGTTAATTAAGTAAATTGTTGATATAATTCGATAAAATAGCAAGATCTTCGAGATCATTGATGCTCTGCATACAAGTATTCTGGCAAAAAAGAGAGCATCATAATTGTGAATAAAAGCAGATTTACGGCAAACCGCAAATCTGGTAATATAAAGGGTGTTGGTTCACTTTTAAGTGCTATTGCTTAATGTCACGTTCTACACTTTTGACGAGAGGTTCACGCCACATGTGACAATGACTTGACGATATTTGAATGCTTATGCGGAGTTTACATGAACTACTGCATAACATTTATTTATTTATTTGCTTTATTTTATTTAGAGAATTCTAGAAGAGTCATATATGTAAATATCTAGAAGATCTTTCTAGATTATGACATGTGTTAAATAAGTGTGAAGAGGATTCTAAACCCCCAATTATAACTAGATCCTTAATTAAATAAGTGTGAAGAGGATTCTAAACCCCCAATTATAACTAGATCCTCAATTATCGCCTCAAATTGGGAGGAGGAGGACTCTATAAGGGGACCTTCCCTTCACTTGTAGATCATCCAAGAATTGTAAGTTTTTCTCTCTTATTAATAAAACCTTTCTTTTCTTCCTCCATATTTCTTCTCTGCTTTTTCTAGCAAGCTCTTTGTAGCAATTTGGAGGCTTAAAGTTGCGGGAATACAAGGTGAGGTGAATGCCTTGAAAGTTACTATAGAGGAGACCAAGACAGATTTGACACTATGCAAGCGTTCCATGGCAAGAGGAGCTGTGGAGACAATCCAAGCAAAGGAGACATTACGGGTTGAGGACTTATCGAAGCCTATGAACTTTGATGGCACGATGGATGCTACCATGATCAACAACTTCCTATGGCATATGGAGCTTTACTTTTCCATACTCAACTTGGGAGGCCAAGCGAAGGTATCCACTACTTCTATGTACTTCACTGATATGGCTTTAGTTTGGTGGCGCAAGAAGTGTAGCGAGATGGAAAAGGGGTTATGCACTATTGATTCTTGGGAGGCTCTTAAGGCTGAAATAAAGGAGACGTTTTATCCCAAGAATATGGGCCATGATGTCAAGAAGAGGATGAAAGAGCTCAAACAAGATCGATCTCTTAAAGAGTATGTGAAAGCTTTCTCTAACCTCATGCTCCAAATCACAAACATGAGTGATGAGGATCTTCTCTTCAACTTTCTAGACGGGTTGAAACCTTGGGCAGCCCGACTTAGCCGACACAAGGTGGAGAACATTTCTACCTCCTTGACGGTAGCCCAGACGCTAACGGAGGAGAGCCCTAATGACAAAGGTGAAAACTCTAAGCCCAAGACAAATGCATCAAACTATCGGAGCCACAAGCCATATCATGCTAATGGTGGGGGAGCGAAAGAATGGTCGAACAGACCGCCTACCCACCGTGACAAAGGATGGAAGTAAGTCCACGAAGGAAATAAAAGTGCAAAGAAGGACTTTGCACCAAAAGCTGGTTGTTTCCTCTGTGCAGGACCACATAAATCATGGGATTACCCAAAACGCAAAACCTTAAATGCAATGACCAAGTCGATGGAGAAATGAGATGAGGCTACTATAGGATGCCTCAAACTGCTCAATGCCTTGAAGGCAAAGACTACTACTCACCAGGCGGGTGATAGAAGTCTTATTTATGTGGAGGGCCACATCCATGGGAAGACCACCTAGCTCATGGTAGATACGGGTGTGTCTCACAATTTTGTGAGTCCAACTGAAGCACAAAGGTTGGGAATCAAGTTGACTGAAGCCAAATGATGGTTGAAAACCGTGAATGCACAGTTAAAACCCTTGAATGGCGTAGCTCATGGGGTAGAGCTACAACTTGGCTCATGGTAAGGTAAGGTGGACTTTTCTGTGGCACCGATGGACGACTTCAACATTGTGCTAGGTATGGAATTCCTGAAGCACTTTAATGTTATTCATGTCCCGCGTCTCAAAATGGTGATGATCACGGAGGGGGAACCTTGTGTTGTCCCTACGGTAATCCCTACCAGGACTGATAAATCTAGTCATAGTGCAACACTCCTCTCGGCCATCCAAGTAAAGAAGGGACTCAAGCGAGGGGAGACCACATGGTTAGCTATGCTTAAGCAATAAGAAGAGGTTACAAGCATAGGTGATGCATTACCGCCTCAAGTGGAGAAGGTTCTTAACGAGTTCAAAGACGTGATCTCACCTGCCCTCCCGAAAAGGCTTCCACCATGACTGGAGGTAGACCACCAGATTAAGCTGGAATTGGGAGTGAAGCCGCCCGCTAAGGCACCATATCGAATGTCACCTTCGGAGTTGGAAGAGTTGAAAAAGCAGCTAGGAAAGTTGCTTGAGATGGTGTTTATCAGACCTTCTAAAGCCCTATTTGGCTCACCGATACTTTTCCAAAAGAAGGCTGACGGATCGTAACAACTCTGTATCAATTACCGAGCACTCAACAAAGTGATAATCAAAAACAAATATCCCATTCCTCTCATTGCCGATTTATTTGATCAACTGGGCAAGGCAAAGTTTTATTCCAAGCTCGACTTGAGGATGGGTTATTACCAAGTGCGCATTATCGAAGGAGATGAGGGCAAGACCACTTGTGTAACTCGTTACGGTGCCTTCGAGTTCCTTTCCATTCCCTTCAGCTTAACGAATGCACCGACCATGTTCTGCACTTTAATGAATAAAATTTTCCATCCATATTTGGATCGGTTTGTGGTGATTTACCTGGATGACAGCGTGATATACTGCAACACACTGGAGGAGCATGTTGAACATCTATGAATCATCTTCCAGGCCCTCAAAGAGAACGAGTTATATGTTAAAAGGATAAATGTTCGTTCGCAATGAATGAAGTGCAATTTCTAGGCCATGTGATCAAAAACGGAAAGCTCATGATAGGCCGGAAGAAAGTGAAGGTATTGAGGATTGGGAAGCGCTTACCAAGGTAATCGAGTTGCGTTCCTTCCTTGGACTTGCCAACTACTATCGACGCTTTATTGTGGGATTTTCGGCCAAGGCCGCATCTCTCACTGACTTACTCAAGAAAAATAAGTCGTGGGAGTAGACTACTAAATGCCAATAAGCTTTTGATGGGTTAAAGAAAGCAGTGAAGGAGGAACCTGTGTTGGCATTACCAGATTGCACCAAGGGATATGAGGTGCATATAGATGCCTTTGACTTTGCCATCGGAGGGGTCTTGATGCAAGAAAGAAATCATATTGCCTATCAGAGCCGCAAACTGAATGACACGGAGCGTCATTACACTGTTCAGGAAAAGGAAATGACGGAGGATGTGCATTGTCTACGCACATTGAGGCATTACTTACTTGGGGCCAAGTTTGTAATAAGGACGGACAATATTGGTACTAGCTATTTTCAGTCACAAAAGAAGTTAAGTGCAAAGTAAGCTCGATGGTAGGAGTTCTTAGCCGAATTTGACTATGAACTTGAGCATAAACCGGGACAAGTCAATTATATGGCATATGCATTAAGCCGAAAGGCGGAGCTAGCGGCAATCTCACGGGTCAACATTGATTTAGTTGACCTCATCCAAGAAAGGATGGAACATGATCCTTTAGCTAAGCAGCTCGTGGATTGGCTAAAGAAAGGAGAACAAGCAATTTTGGGTATAGGACGACTTACTCCTAACTAAGGATGCCGGATTTATGTCCCAAAGTGGGAAAAGCTTAAGAGAAGCGTGATAAAGGAATGTCATAACACGAAGTGGGCTGGCCATCCAGGCCAAAGGTGCACTCGAGCATTATTGGAGGCCAGTTACTTTTGGTCTCATATGAGGGATGAGGTGGAACTATACGTCAAGACATGCCTCGTGTGTCAACAGGACAAGGTGGAAAACCAAGCACCTGGGGGATTATTGGAGCCACTACCAATACCTGCACGCCCTTGGGAGAGTGTTAACATGGATTTCATCTCTGTCACCTACCCAAATCGAAAGATTGTAGGAGCTTAATGGTTTTCATCGACCGATTCTCCGAGTACGGGACATTCATGGCCACTCCAAAGGATTGCACGACAAAAGAGGCAGCCCGCTTATTCTTCAAAGGTGTGGTGAAGTATTAGGGCTTGCCTAAAAAGATCGTGAGTGACTGGGACTCGCGGTTTATGGGAAAATTTTGGAGAGAACTCTTCAACTTGATGGGCAAACAGAGCGCGCTAATGCCTTGTTATAGCTATACTTGAAGCATTTCGTGAGTGCCAACCAACGGGATTGGGCCAAGTTGCTTAATATGGCCCAATTCTTGTATAATTTACAGCGGAGCGAGTCGACTAATAAGAGTCCATTTGAGTTGGCTAATCAGTGCTTTTTATATTCATATTTTTCTTATGTTTATTCTCTTAATTTATTATAAAAATGCATGAAATATGCTTGTATATTCTTGTTTAGGCTAACAAATCATCAATCTAAGGGATTAGATACATTATATTCTTATTGGGCTTACAATCCAGAGAATTAGGCTTGAAAAGACCTATTTAAAAAAAAAAAATTAAAGTTTGACCTAATCCAAGACGGACAAGGATAGCTAAAATCGAAGTAAGAAGCAAAATCAAAGTCCAGAGAGCCTTACGGCCGTAAGGGAGACTATAAGGTGGCTTACAGTCGGGCTTATGCCCGTAAGCCAGGGTGTAAGCTGGTCTGTGCAGTTTTTCGCGAATTCTGTTGACTTTTTCAAAAAGTTTTAACCTACGTAATTTTGGGCTTTTCCAAAGAGTTTGACATAGACCAAAATATGGCAAACCTAATTTGAGTCAACTTGTGATAAGGCCCATGATTAGAAGCTATAAAAACCCCCTCCTAGCTCAGATCTAAAAATTCGAGAAATACAATTTATACAATATACGATCTAGAGAAGATCAGGAGCTCAAGTAGGCAGAAACCGGAGGACTATCAACGAATAAATCATGCCGACTTCTTATGGATTTTTTTATCTTTTCTATTGTATTTTGTAGTATAAATATGTTCTAATTTTCTTTCTGCTAAGACTAGATAGATCCTACTCATGAGCAATTAAAATTATCGTTTTTATCATGCTTTTTATGGATCTGTTTGTTGTGAGATATGTCTTATGAGTTTAATGCTTCTAAATAATT
>JAUMHB010086468.1:0-11564 GCA_032359685.1 Pittosporum tobira
GTATCCAAGTGACACAAATGTGCAATTTGAAGAAAACAATTGCAAAAATCAGAAACTGAGGGACTAAATTATGACTGCGTAACAACTTTAAGGGTGAAAAGTACAAATCAACCTCTTTTTTCTGTTACGTGTGTGTGTGTGTGTGTGTGTGTGTGTGTGTGTGTGTGTGTGTGTGTGTGTGTGTTTTGTTAAACATTTTGTCAATTTTATACAATTTATCCCTTAACTCATACTACTATGGTAAATTTTAAATCTCAATAAAGTTATACATGTCTTTTGACACTAAAAATTACAATGTTCTTAATGAATTACAATGTTCTTTCATTTGCCTATTAAAATTACACTAAATGATGTTTCTAACTTACAACCTCTACAATTTTTTTTTATAAATTTTAACAATTGTATATAATAAATTTGGATGATATTTTTTTTTAATTATTTTCATATTTTTAGTCGGTTAAAGCAATTGTAAATGGAGAAATAGGTTTTCTTTATGAAAAAAATTATTTTGTATGGTATTGCACGGAGAAAATTGAATCTATAGATATTCTTTAAATTAAAGCTCTATTTCTAGATTTGTCATTTACAAATTTTAACAAATAAATTTCAAATGCTATGAAAACAAATTCTAACAAACATTTATAAAAAAAAAGGAAAAAAAATAATTTTTAACAATATATACATAAATTATTTTGTATCTATTAGTACTGCACAGAGAATTGAATCAATGCATTTCCCTTGAATTTTTAAACTCTGTATTTAGATTTGATTTTTACAAATTTTTAACAAATAAATATCAGAGGATATAAAATAAATTTTAACTAACAATAATGAAAACATTCTATAAGAAAGAAATAATTTAAAATAATATGTACATAATATAATACAAAACAAAAATCATTTTTTAAATACATTTATAAAGGTGAATATTGCATTTAACCCGAATAACGTCGTACACGTAGAGCTAATTTGTTCCAAAATAAGAGCATTTACTGATTAAAAAAGTCAAAATCATACATATTCAATTTGAACCAGCGCGAATTAATTTAATTATAGTCAATATAATTGAAAAACTTGTAAATAAATTAAAAATAAATTTACATCAATTTAATTTTAAAATTTATAATATTGTTATATTTTTTTAATTGAATTGATTAATATAGTGTAAGAGGGCTCGTTTGGTCTTTTTACATGGAATAAAAGATGCTCAAGATTTAATTACTTTTGTGTTTTAAATGAGATGGAGGGGCATGGGTGGATGATGGGAGTCGGATTCTCAACACATGGGGCATCAGATAAAGGACTTACCCGACAATCATCCCTCTCCCTCCCTAGGGTTCTCGATTCGAATCTAATCATTTCTACTACTACTAGTACTACTAAGTAATTATTAATTTAGTCCTACTACTATAGCTAACCAACTAATTAAGGGGTTTAATTATTTCAAAGGTATTAAAGATTTATTTGACTTTCGGCAAAAGTCTACCCAATCAGATTCAAACTAGGTGCTACTGCTATGACATATTCACGTGTAATTCTAACAGGGCCAACGTTAGCTTTCAAAAGGTTTAGCCAAGATTTAATTTCTTAAGCAAAAGCCATTTATATACTAATTTAAGTTATTTAAATATTTTATGTAATTAAACTGAAGTAATTAAACGGACAGAAAAATAGTTGCTTGAGAAATTAAAGCATTATTATGGCACTAGTTATGTAGGTGTGTCTTTATGCATGCATGTGTTCAGGCTGTTATATATGTATCCTCAAAATGTCAATAAGTTTTTTTTTTTTTCTTTTTTTCTAGTTTCCATATATATATATTTATATATGCATCATAATTAGTGAGGAAAGGATTTAGACTATTGAGGACCACGAAATTGGACAAGAAGAATATTATAATATATTACTCTATGTATTAAATTTAAATTTTTTGCACAAAATATGTATTTTTTGGTACATAATATTTTGTTTTAAGTGGAGAAAGTATTTTCGTCTATTGCATTTTTTGGTGTACACTAGAAATTTCTGACTCTAAATAATTTTTTATAGAATTTTGAAGTCATGATTTTTTTCATTTGAATAGTTATTACCACTTGAACAATTCTAAAAGTTTGCAACAATATTTAAAAACATAATAATAGTATTGGTAACCATAATTTTTCTAAATTTAATATTAAAAAATTATCATATTAAATATAAACTCGACTCCACCTCACTTTATAAGATTCGATCATCTGATCTAATAGTAACTAATATAATAGTAAGTGATATAATTTGGGCAAACTTGATGTAACGCAGGACCCTAATAAATTTTTTCTAGGTAAAAACCCGACCCTAATAATTACATCCTTCTTAATAGTAACGTACTTCTCATCCCATTTCCAGATGGCCCCTCCTCCCTCCACCTTCCGCCCCTTCATTTTTTTTGTAATTATCTTTCGATCCATTCTTTTTGTCATACTTTAATTTTACATAAAAAAAACTTTTAAAGTTTTCCTTTTTGACCTTAACCAAAGTATATACATAACATGCATGCCCCCTTTACCCATTCATGGCCATAGGATGCCTTTAAATTCCATACAACGCTACCACTTTCGAAGTTGTGTCTTTTTTAAAACAGCGGAAACTCATTTCAATTCACTCTGGCCCTTCAAAACAAGAACTAAAATTAAATGTAAAACATACATCTAATATTTTTTCTAGTTGTCAGGAACTCGTAACTCTTAATCACTTATAGATGTGGTCACTATACATGCATGAGAAGTCCTTTAAACAGGAGCCAATTGAGACTTTCTTCTTTGGACCTCTGTGAGTTGGTTCCAACTATAAAGTAATGATAGCTAGTGTTTATATCTGCATGTGAATACATACACACATACATACATATGATAATATCATGTACACATACATTTAATGTATACATATGTATGGACATTCCTTTTTATAATAACTGAATAATTCTCCTTCTAAGAAAAGAAAGGCTCTTGAATTGCTATAGTTTCATTAATTATTTGTAATACATTTTTTTCGTAATATTTTTATTTTTATTGAAGAATTGTGCAAAATCTAATTAATTTAACAGAGTAATGATTAAGAAAGACATAGATACGAATGCGATTAAATATATACATATATGTATATATTGATTCTTGGTTGGTTATGATTATGGACTCATTATTCATGTACTAGTAAATATTCTCTAGGCAGGCACATGTCCTTAATTAATATACAATTTATTTTTTTTGTGTTACTTTGGCGTTCATAGCATTGCATTACTCTTATGTGGAAGTGCATGTGCGGTTCAATAATTTGAAGACGGGTGGAACAAAGTAATGACCCCTTTTATTGCACTGGATACCTGAAACATTTGTCTGGTTTATTTTGTTAAGTGAAGAAAGTTGGCATCAATATATACACTCACTCAAGCACTTACACATTTGTATTTATGTATGCATAGGTATATAATATATGTATGTAGAACAACTCCAAACACTACTGCGGTAGGGGATTAATTATGTTGTACGTATCCACCCGGCCAACATGCATTATCAGGGTGAGAATAATTAGAGAAGATTTACATGTGTACGTATCTTCTTGTTTGTTTCATATTGTTTTCTTTCTCTAGCTCCATTGATGGATTTAAATTAAAATTTTTGTTTTCTAGTTAAGAGGAAAGAGAGAGGTGACAAGATGAATATTACTGTCGGAGACTGAAAATGCCAGCTTGCCTCTGTGTGTGTGTGTGTTTTCCCCCACCTTCAACAATTATACTCTTGAATTTACAGGGAATGATTTGTATGGTTCATTCTGGTGCTTATCACAATTTTCTTCCTTAACAGTCCCACACTGCATGTTGTTATTGTCATTTGAATTGACAGAATACAACCAAGACCCACAACTTCAATTTTAATTAGGGGTCGATCTGACAACAATTTTTTTTTATCTTATTTTTGAATATAATGACCCATATATTCCAAACTTTGTATGTATCTCCCCCTTTGAAGTTGTATACTTGTATTCGCATACAATATTTAGCTAATTTTAAAATCAAAAATTGCAAAATTTGCCAAGAGAAAGAAACTAACAAGAAAAATCCGTTTTCCTGTTGGGAAGACAATGACGAGGAATAGATATATATATATATATATATATATATATATATTCTCGTCATCTCCAAAACAAAGAGAAATAATATTACAATTCCACATAATTAAACAATTCTGTTAGAAAGTATAATGGAAAACAAGTCATAGGGGCAAAACGAAGTTAAACCATTGACTTTATTAATTAAATAACAAAAATAAAAAATGATTGTCTAAATTAAAAGAAAAAAAAAATGCAAAAGTTCATTGATTTACATCACAATAACCCTTTTCAGTAAAGTGAAAGTGAACAACCCGAGATATATAAACTAAATTTGGTAAGAAATATTATGGCACAATAAAGAGGATTTATGAGGAAGGAACTGAAATAAAATGAGAGGGGACCCTTTGTTTATGAGACTTGAAGAGAGCCAAATTGAAAGTGAGTAAATTTATTTTTTATTCAACAAATTAAATGTCGTTGAAATTGATGTTCGTATAAAAATTATACTCCAATTAATAATTTCATTTATCGTAACAATTATATATATTATTATATCATCAGTATTAAATTAAATATTAATCATTGCTAGAGTAAACGCAAAACCAAAATGTATCATTATTATTCACCAGTCTTCCAAGCAGAATTCTTTCTTGTAAAATGGAAACAGTAAAAGTAAAAAATGGTTCGTACCGATCTACAGAGACAAACATGCTTCTAAATTCGGTTCAGACTTCGGAGTCGTCTGAAATATGCCATCTAAATAATTTTGCTAACAAACGTGCCCCTACAATTCTCTCTCTACTGAGGAAATACAGTATTTTTAGAGGAGTTAAATGACCTTACACTTGTTACATCATCAGTGTGTGACCAAAACAGCACTATATACCATTTAAAATAATATGTGTACATCTATTATATATTTATTATACATAAAATAATAAAAAATATATTTTTTTTTAATTTAAAATTTTAATTTAAATAATAAAAATATTTTTTTTTTTAAAATTATATTATTATATCTATTATATTATATTTTATTAAATTAATGTATAATAAATTTATAATAAATGTATACGTAATTATACTCAAAATGAAATCCTTCCTAATCCATTTAATTTGAAACGCTGTTACGATTTGCCACTTGGCATCCGTTTCCAAATTCACACAGTTTACAATACACCTTCCTATCTCTTTTCCACACATACACCCCACCTTCCTAATTGTCTGGTCTTAGTCATGCAATTACTTCCCATAAAAGAAGAAACTTACGCTAAATCTATATATATATATATATATAAAGCACAAGATATATTATTTTAGTTTAATATTTAGTTATTTTTTAGATATTTTTGTCTTTTGATTATTTAAAAAAAAATAAATTAATTGTAGTTGTCAGAACCTTTTCACTTTAATAGGTTATGAGTAAGTTTACCACTCTACTAAACTTATATGGTAAAATAAATTTCAAAATATTAAATATTATATGTTTCACTTAATGATATGTAAATTTGATTTTCCATTATTTTGAAGTATACATATTTTTCATTATCAACACATTTGCCGAAATTATCACTTAACTATATTTTATTTATAAATTATTAAACATAAACCTCTAACATATATATAAATACAAATTTATTGTTAAAAAAATATTACCGATAAAAATAACTATGAAGTATCTATTATTTTTCATATATAATATATGAAAAGAAATTATCATTAGCTTATATTTTAATTACAAATTATTAAATCTAAACATCTAACATATATATAAGTACAAAATATTATTTTTTTAATCAATATATTGTTTCTTCTACACACCTATTTCCATTCCATAATGAAAAATGTCAATAGTATTAACAAAATTATTATTAATAAAAGTAAGTATAATATATCTATTATCTTTTATACATAATCTGTATTTAAGTATATTAGTAAGTTTAATTACATACATGAATTAAAAAATAGGTAACAAAAATATAAAAATTTACAAATAAGTTTTTATATATGAACATAAATTCGATCAACTTTAAAAAATTATAATAGATTATTATTTACAAAAAATAAAATCAAAGATTTTGTCTTAAAATAAAATTCAAAAACTTATTTATCAAATAAATAAAGAATTTGTTAATATATATACATAATATCAACTGTTTTAACTTAGAACTAATTAAATATTAAAAAAAATTACATAAAATATTACAATAAATTTTTACAAAATATCAATAAACAATTGTGTCTAACCTGGGTAACGGCGGACATTTGAGCTAGTATATTAAAAATTTACGAGTAAATTTGAAATATAATGGTTATGGGCCTTTAATAAGATGTTTTAAAGAAAAAGTAGGCGGTTAATTTAATTAAACATTTACGGCGATAGTACTTTTTAGAAGAGAATACAAATTTTATGACATACTTAAAAAGGACAAATGTTACAAATTTTATCATAAGACCGAAACGAGTATATAAAGTATATAGCTATTTTAGGAATGAAATTTGATAATTTATAAAGTTTTTATATGAAATTCTTTCCCTCTTTTATTCTATAATAAACAATCTTTAACGTTAAAAGTGTGAAAAGATTCTATATATCAAGTGAAAGACAGTCCCTATGTATGTAATTATGAAACGTACAAGAATCGTTGTACAATTTTTTGTCTATCAATTACGTACTTAATTGATTGAGATTGTGAAATCCCTATGTTACAAGAGATTGCCAAATCCCTTCATTACAACCTAGGTTTTATCTGCTATGGCCCTCGGTGCCCTGATGAATAGTAGGATATAGTATTTTTTTTTTTTCGAAAATAAAATCTCATGTATATTAAAATTAAATCGATTCTGCCGACAACCTTGGTGGCAAGTCATTCACATATTTCACATACATGCATCTAGATATTAAATTTAATAAAATAGTGACATATTTGTATAATTAATTCTATGGGATAGAAGGTAAAACTAGGATATCTTGCTCACATCGATTGCACAGAAATATATCAGGAGTTCCTTCATTATTTGGAATTTGAACGCACCGGGTGTGCTGCCAAACTTCGCAGATATCGCACTTGACCATTCGTTCCCCATCATCTTGTTTAGCTCCACAAGAACAATATATAACACTATTATTATTCTGAAAACCTTCGAATCTATTATCAAGAATCATTCTCTTTTCTCCATTAATGGTGCCTTCAAAAACAAGTTTGCTACCGGCTTTGACAACCCTAAAGACCAAATCCGATCCCTTAGCCACGTTCAAATTGACAATGGATTCGATGATAAAACCCCGTAATCCCCAATAAATTTCTTTAAATGTTTTTTCGACTTCTAGTATAAGCACGTCGAATGTAGCATTGTTTCCCAATGTGACACATTCATATGGCACTACCACCTTCTTTGGCAAGTCATTTTCAACCCCACCATTGTTGGTTAATGCAATTGTGCAGTAGAGTTTTAATTTTTCTCCCAGCCCCACTTCAAATTTGGAAGGTAGCTCCTTGTAATATTCCTTAACGAGGTGTTTCGAATCAAGGATTATCCTCGAGGCTAATGAAATTGTAGCCAAAATCCCGGAATTCATCGTAGGATTTTGGTCTTTAAACATGTGTTTATACAAGTGAAACAAGTCCTTTGAGAGTTGAACCCTAGTAATCTTGTACCGAACTTTAACCCTCGAATCATCAGACGAAAACCCTTCTTGATGGACAAAATTAGCATTAGAAATATCCTCCAAGCAATATTCCAAAACTTTTGTCACCGGATTTAAGCAACGTCGCACCAAATAATTCCCTACTACATGGTTCCCTAACGACTTCAACACGAAATCAAGTAACCCGGTGTCACCAATATAGACACGAGCCGCATCCCTAACTTCTTGCCTCGAAACCCATCGAAATTCAGCTTTTTTGAGTGAATCAATGATGACCCGAGTGGCCATTTCGACCCGTTTTAGAGACCATCTACAAGTAGTATCCACTAGGATTCCAGGGTTATATGTGTCAATGCTGTTTTCCTTTGATAGCCGCCATTTGAGCTCTAACATAAACCGGAATATGTCGCTGAGAGACCTCATGGAATGGCCTGAAAGTGTTTGATACTTTGAGAACATGTTCGAGACTTCATAATTGGAAGTGGCAAGGTGATTAGGAAGCATGCACAATGGTATGGTTTGTATGGCTTCAAGGGCTTTTTGATACATTTGCTGTGTAACACCATAGCTTCCCCGTCCAAATTGGTAACCCCAACGAGCGAACCATGTCTCACTATAAGCCACTCCATATAGTAATCTCAAGTCCATGGTTTTCTTCTGTGAATTGTCGTTTAGACTCACTTTCCTACAAAATGTAAATCAAGAAAAATTTTACCTGCAAAATTCGAATTGAATTTGCAAAAAATCCTTGTGAAATGTATTAAGATGCCTTTATATATAACCAATATTCTAAAAATTGGTAAATGGATCCGAACGGTAAAAAGAGAATCTAGCGCCTAGATGATAATAATCGGATATCAATCAGACGTATGCCAAAATTAATTGATTGTAGACATCTAATTAACTTAAGAGTTAGATGACTATCTAAGATTTATTGGGAATTCTAGAACGAGGTAAAAACATTTAGAATAGAGTATATAAAATGGACAAACTACTCATCTTGAATTAATGAAGTTTCTTTAGAACATGAACCTCATATTTAGCAAGGTTGGTGTATGATATTAGCAAAATATAATGTTTTGGGCCAATGAAAGTACCAATTTTTTGGCAGATTTACCCTCTTTGCAGCCCAAGCTGCACACATGTAGTGTCAAAACTACCATACATCGCTTTCAAGTATGGTGGTTGCACAGATATATGAAAGCGTTGCGAAAAATTAAAAATATATTTATTTTATTTTTGGTCAGTATAGAGATTCATTATTAATTAAGTATGAAGGTGAGAATTACTAATTAGTTACCTTGCTTGCAGGCCGGTACATAGACGATCCCAGAAATCCATGATTTCGTACCCAGGCAAGTCCGACCCCATCTCCAGCCCATTGATACATAGCAAATGCCCAAAACCATCAGAATGGAAAACACCATGCAATTGATGGTCCTGCAATTCTATTAAATTCAACTTACCCATCAGTGAACTATCCATCCCACCACCCCTGCAGTTGTTCTCTTGGTGGCTCAAACATGCACCTAATGTCTCCTTTGATGGCACCAGAAAGTGATACTTCTTATTGCAAATAATATGCTCTCCCCACCCTATACCATGCCACAATTTTCATTTACATGAGACACAATTAAAATAAATATCTTTGCATATACAATAAGCTTGAACTAAGAGAGAATAATAAAAATTTGAAAAGAAAAAACAAGAGTTTGATCAACTCTTCCGACTCCAAAAAAAAAATAAATTAAAATCAACAGTCTTGTATCTTGTACTCGAAACCAATAGAATTCATTATCTACAATATACAAGACTTTTGAATATTTTTTGATAAAGATTGTCGAGCACCCGCGGGTCCATTTCATAAACTATAGATTGAGTAAAAGTACTTATACCAACATATAGGCAATTCTTGCAGTGCTTATTGAGTGATAGTTCAATGGGTTCTTCAATAACAAAGAGCAATATATGAGAAGGAGGGTTGCGATGAACTTGAAGCTGAAATGACCAACTAGCCATATTTCTATTTATTCCACCCCATAAAACCGTCTCCGTGTTTCCAAATTCCAAAAGTGCTTCCACATTCTGTCGAAACGAGCCATTAAACTCAATAGGGTAACCTTGTTCGCCAAATTTCTTCAACTTGAAAACTTTCTCCCCCGATCTTTTCCTTTTCTTGCAACAACTTGCGTCCAAATTTGACATTCTTTTTTTTTTTTTTTTTTTGGGTGGGCTGAAAATTACATAACAGAGAACAAAAACACGCAAATTTGAAGAGAATTTAAAGGGAATTAAGTGAATAATTAACACGAGGAGGCGAATAGATTGATCACACATAAAGTGCCCAGACAAGATAGCGAAATGAATAACCAGGTTCGTTATATATGAAAATATAGTAGATTTATGTGATTGCTCACCATCTGCATGATTTGGTATGATAATGGAGACTGTGCAAATCTATCGGACGAGTTCATGCATTGAGGAAGTGAGAGTGCAGTAAAGTAATATATATAGTTACATGCTTTTCATCATACCATTTCATTTCCTATGTGTTCCGGCAATTTCTGTGGTCAGCCGGGTCACGCTGCGCTACCTGATATTTATTTTACCCTAGACGCATAATTTCTTGGCCAACTACTTTAATTTTTGTATTTGTTATTATTATTATTATTATTATTATTATTATTATTATTATTATTATTATTATTATTATTATTATGGTAATATTTTATCTTAGATTTCAAGTTGGATTAGAATTATGTTATTTATTCTCCAAGTATGTTAAATTTATATAAAGTCTCTCATGTAATTTTTATTTTACATACAACATATCTCAATTATAATTTATCATAATTTTCTACATGGTATGAGTTTTAGGTTTTTGGTCCTAAAATTATTTTGCTTCCGCTGCTGCCGGCGGCTATCATAGCTGTCGGCGGAAACTCTAACTTTATTAAACTTATCCGCTTACTTCTTTCAATGGATTTTGTTCTTCCACTTAATTTTCAACCATCAAAGTAATTATTGTCATCACCATCGTCATCACCTCCATCACAACCATCAAATTCATGTAGCTCCTAATATCCGCTTGTTTCTCTTTTTCACCAGAAATTATTTTGTTGTCCAGGCTATTCACCAGTTCCATCTCCAGTGGCTCTTCCGCGCCCCCCCCCCCCCCCCCCCCCCCAAACCGGCTCCATCGAACGCACCTGCGGCCCCTCCTGCACAAAACGGTGCTGCAGTGAACAGGCTTGGATCTATGGGTTTAGGTGCTTTGGTCGTTGCTTTGATGGCGTAGATTGTTTATTATCGTTTCAAACGTATTAGACTTAGCTCTAGTGTTGACTTTTTTAAAACTCTAGTTACAGTCGTTTTGTTGGCGTAAGTCTAACCATCTGTATTAGCCGACTTTGTAAGCTACAAGTGAAGCGTGCCTGCGCTAAGTCGAGTCTTGGCCCGAGTCCTTGTTAAAATCCTAGTTGTAGTGGTCGTTGTCATTGTAATCGACCAAAGTCTGCAATAAGTCTAGGTCTAGGACAAAATCATAATAAATGTTTTTTTTCTTCCGTTCTCTGTTATATAATCCTAAGACAAAATCCTAACAACTTTTGTCAACTATTGGATGTCACTGATACTATCGATAATATTGATAATATATTGTTGATGCTACTAATGCTTTTATGAGTTGAAGATTTGTGACGAGACATTTTTAATTATCATTGCTTGGGGGTTATTTTGTAACAAATTGAAAATTATTGATATAAAACTTTCAACTTGAGGAGGGTGTTATTATTATTATTATTATTATTATTATTATTATTATTATTAT
>JAUMHB010086479.1:15470-49715 GCA_032359685.1 Pittosporum tobira
CGGAGTTTTACCCGTCTAATGCTTTCAGAAGACAATGACCTAATCGGCCCCAAAATGGTTAGAAGTCGAATGAAACAAAATCGATGAAGTAAGGGTGCGTCGGTCATTCATCATGTGTATGTGCACGTGCTCGTGCTGTGTGCCTCTAAGCTAATCAGTTGATTGAAAAATAAAAATGAGTGCGCCGCGCCCAATTTTACACGGGAGTTACAACGTTTACATCAAAAAAGCATCTACATGATACCCACAACCTGGAACGCTGGTCAATTATAATCATCACTTCACAGAATCTAAAAAATTATAATGATTAATTTGACTCTTTTTTTTTATTTAAAATTTATATGCTACTATAAATTAGAATTTTAAAAAACAAAAAAAAAAATTTAAATAATAGAAAAATGACCTAACTCTTAGACAATAAATTTTAGAGGTTCAATTAAATTAAATGTTAAAAAAATATTCTATTAACTAATTCGAAGATTAATTGGAGTAATTCGATGAACTTGGCACCTAAAAACAAAAGACCGCACCAAGCAGTTCCTAAAGTTACAAATTTGGAGTAATTCAACCACTTCTTCCGGTAAAAAAAAAAAAAATAAATAAAAAAAAAATGTAGTAATGTACATTGTAGTCTGTAGATATTTGACACGCAATGCAAGGGACCAATTACTAAAAGATAAGAAAAGACACCTGCCCTCGTCACACAAACCAAATAAACTGAGTGGACTATTTTTAATTCCTGCCCCTTTCTTAATTATTTTTTTTTTAAACAGAATAGTACTCTCTTCGTTTTATAAATACTACAACAAAATTGAACCACTGTAGTATGATACTAATAATATAAATATATATATTCAAATATTTTAAATATTTAATAAAGAACATAATACTAAATATATTAATTATTTGAAAACAAATATTTTTTTAATATAATGGTGTTATATAATTGTCAAAATATATTATTTCTTTTGTCTTAATAAATTCCTACCAAACTGCACCAAATTCCTTCAATTTTCCAAGCAACCGTGAACCATACATACCGTTGTAGCCATAAATTTTGCCACCCCAGTGACAAATTTCAACTATTTTAAAATTTATTTTTTTTTAATTTAATTATAATAATAATATTTATTTATTTTTAAAATTTAATTTTTTATTAACTAAAAAATAAATTAATTAAAAAATTATAATTTATTTTAAAATAAATTATGTCAAACAAACATTAATATTTATTTTTCCCCTCTTAAAATCTTTATAATAATTTTCTACCAGCTAAACAAATAATCGCGACATGATTACAAAAGGACGAAAGTAGTACAATTTCAAACAAAAGTCCGAAAACTTTCAAAAAAATTCAAAAATTATTGTTAAAGTACACTTCGAAAAATTAGAAAGAGAAAAGAAGAAGATTGTCATCTCACGCGATATTCCCAGTCCAACTATCATAGCCGTGTAGACATTTGAGTCCGTAGAAGTCAAATTAGTCCGAGTTGTTTTTTTCTTTTTTGGGTTAAAAGTTTGACTTAGAATATAAATATATTTTAAAATTTTATAATTTTTTTTTTGTATTAATTTGAGACAACTAATTTAAAAAGTTCACAAAAGTCATAAAATTAAAATAAATATGATTTTTAATTCTGTAAATAAGAAGTACAACTAATTCGGTTTGGAATGGGTCCACTCTCTTGTTGTTTATTTATTTTTTATTTACTTTTTTTCACTTTCTAACCGCATCCATTTTCACTTGTTGTACTCTCTCTCTCTCTCTCTCTCTCTCTCTCTAATATACACATAACCCGCCCATTTTTTATTTTATTTTTTTTCACTTTTGTCTCCTTCTTATTCAAAGGCATATCAAACCCTCCTCTCTCACTCTTCAACCCCACTTTCTCTCTCTAGTTCGCCGGCAAAATTATAGCCTTTCCGACACTCAACTACGCATCCGCTACCGCCATGTGAATCAGCTGTACAGAGATAACATGTTTTTTCAATTAGGTCCCTTGTATACATAATCTTTTTGACTAACAAAATTTCTCTCTCTAGAGTGTATTATATATTTATATACATATACATATACATATACATATATATATATATATATATATGTATGTATGTATATATACATATAGTTTGGTCTAAGGAGGCAATTCTGTACTGATATTTTCAAGTCAGGCACGGACACCGAGGTACCTTCCTATGTGCATGGCATCTGTTATAAAGCTCTTTACTTGTAGTGTTTAATAAATGATTTAGGTTTATTTCTCAGGAATCTACTTCTTAGTAAGGCAATTGCATAATTTAGAGTCCAAATAGAGGCTATTTGGAGATTATGTGTTTAGTTCTAAGATTTTATGTCTGGATTTGTAATTAGGTTTTGATCTCTGAATGCTTGAAACTACATTTTAGTTGAATTTTCACTGAGGCACTAGTCAGCCTAAATAAAGCATGATTTTTTTTTTAAATGATATGTTCTTGAATTGTTGTTTGAATGTTTTTATTTGTTGCAAGTTTGTTTCTTTTTTATGTCATACTGCTTCAGCATTGATTATAATTTTTGTGTGGCAACTTCCCGCTTGTAAGCATTGAATTCATGGAAACCTGTAAAACTATGTTTTTGCATAAGCCTTGTACCGAATCTTTGATGTAGAGCAGTGATTTCTAGGGTTTGCGCTTAAATTGGGATGCAAAAAGAGATTTTTTCCTCAAACTAGGGTTTACCTGATACTGTTGTACCCATTCTGTTTATATTCATTTTCACAACACATAAACTTGGACAAAAAGTAGGTATGTAAAATGATTATTTTGAGAGCACTTTTCAGTTATACCACAGGAGGACATTAGAAACCTCGGCAACCACGGAATTGAGAGATCCCAAGGAGATTTGTGACTCGTGGATTTGGGGTTTTAGAGAGCTAGGGCCTTAAATTTAAATTATTTATGTCTCTCCAGGTAACAAATCCAAATTCGGAAATTTTTAAAAATATCTGTTTTGCGATTTTCCTCAATATTCCCTAATTTTTCTTGGTAACTCAACGAAATCCTAGTCAATAACTGGTAAGAACATTGTTCGTAAGTAAAAGAAAAATTATAGCATTTTATGAAGGAGGGTTCCCTCCAGCCAGTGCTGGTAGGTGTCAAAAACTCGAAATTTTGTCTCCGAGCTTCTAATTTTCCCACCTGATAAATTTAGTATTTTTAGTTCAACAATGCCATTTGGAATTAAGGATCAAAGGGATGCCGGAATGGCCTCCGGTTTGTTCAAGGATTTCTTTCTAAGGTGCTTCATTTCTTGGCACAACTAAATTGTTGACGAGTTGATGGTGCTTTTTGTTAATTATTTAATTTACTGAAAAGCAGTGCATTTATTCCGTATTTTTCTGAGTATAAAATTATGTGCTTTGGCAGGCACAAACTGGTTTCTGGAAGCCAAAAACTATGCTTGAGCAGCATGGTGAGTCATCTTTATTTTTCTGTACCGATAATTAATTTTGAAAGTGTTCCCGAGTTTAGTTCAAAGTGAGACACTAAAAGCATGTTGTTATTGTAGTGTTATATTTGCCTTTAGACTAACCATCTATGTTACTATGTTTAGCCTTTAGATCAATTTTCTTCATAAAATGGTTAATTTAATGGTTATGGCTCTTGAGCTATTAGTTTCCAGGGGTTGTGAGAATTGTGGTTGATATAGGAACAGCATATATCAACCTTTATATGGTTAGTGCCATCCAAATGTTGATACATATATGGTTATATGGTAGCTCGCTCTCTCTCAGTCTCAGTCTCTCGCTCGCTCTCTATTTTTATGTTCCACTTGCTTGTCGTGCATATGTTTTGTTGTTAGACTCTTGGTATGTATATATTAGTGGTACTTACTTCATGCAAACGTTTGCTCTAATGTTCATCTAAACCTGTGCCTTTGGTACAGTTATATTATCAACAAAAGACGCTCAACCTCACCAGTATGCTGATACTACAGCTTCCGGCTACAAAGTAGAAGAACCTTTAGTAGCCACTAAAGATATCGAGGTGCAGAATATCAAAAATCTTCTTCCTGATGAAGACGATCTGTTCTCTGGAATTATTGATAAGTTGAGAAGTAGTACTCATTCCGATGGCAGTGATGGTGAAGAGGAGTTTGATCTGTTTCACAGTGGAGGCGGCATGGAATTGGAAGTGGATAATTTCTTGAACTCATGCCAAGAAAATTCCAATGATAAAGACGGGAACTTTACTGTTAGAAGTTCAAGTGACTCAATTGCTAGAAGTCATCTTTATGGCAAATATCCGTCTAGAACACTTTTTGTGGGAAACGTAAATGGCAGTCTTGAAGATTCTGAACTAAGGACTCTTTTTGAGGTGCATATTAGTTTTAATGCCTTTTAACTTTTTAATCATCTTGTTCCCACTGTGGTGGAATATATTTATTAATATATTTATTGGATTAATTTCACTTTCTTCTGTCAGCAATATGGAGATATCCGAACTCTGTACACAGCTTGTAAACACCAAGGTTTTGTCATCATTTCTTATTTCGATATAAGGGCAGCTTGGAAGGCAATGATCTCACTTTGGAACAAACCATTGAGGCATATGAATCTTGACATACATTTTTCCATACCAGAGGTGCATTTACTTTCGGTTATTATTAATATTTTTTTGAGTGAATGATACTATACTTAATTTGCTAGTTGTCTGACTTAATTTGAATTGTCAACTTTGACTTGTAAATATGTTAGGACAATTTGTCAGAACAAGATATTAAGCCGGGTACCATTGTGGTGTTTAATCTTGATTCCTTTGTGTCAAAAGATGAACTTTGCCAAATATTTGGCAGCTATGGAGAAATTAAGGATGTAAGTTTTAAATGGAAAGTTTTATATGATATATTTATGAGCTAAAATTTGAAACTTGGAAACTTATGTGACTTTTATTTATTGGCGGCAGATTGGTAAAACACTGCAGTATAATACATTTATCGAATTTTATGATATTCGATCCGCAGAAGCAGCGTATCATGCTTTGAATATGAGCAATATTGCCGGCAAGCAAATCAAGCTTGAACTGAGCCATCCAGTTGATGAAAAACAACGGTAAGTTTTAGGCAAAGTCCTATTTCTGTCAGCCTCTCTTTTCTTTAATGAAATAGGCAACACGTGAAATAGTCAACTCTGCTTATTCCTTCTTTATCCCTTTTTTCAACATTCAAACTTACATTATCCATTTCGCAGTTTGATTCAACAATTCTCTTCTATACTGGCACAAGATGAACGTAGCCGTTGTGAAAGTCTGAATGACAACTCCACAGAACAAATAGGTATAAATGATTCTGCATGAAGGAAGGTTCTGCATATCGATATCGTTAGATTGCCTAATCTTGAGAAATATTTCAATCTGTTTCACAGCATCTTATATGGCAACGTTTTCTCCTGCTCCATTAACAACTAGTTTCATATATGGCGGATCTGTACGTGGTCTGTATTCAAGAAGCGAGATGGGTATTCATGATTTTAATGGAAATGCTTTATCTCAAGGTAATTTTTGTGTTCCAAACAGCTTGCCGGTGAGAGCGGCTGCAAATATTTGTAATTCTGAGCCCAGGCATTCTTTGGATCAAGGGATGTCAAGTAAACTGTGTACTAGTCCAAGTTACCATCTCCATTCCCTCCCGAAGTATTATCATGGTTCAGCCAATGTTGTCCCGTATAACCCTTTTAGCATTGTTATGGACAACAAAGATCCGCAGGTGGAACGTCCTGGTGGTGGTAAGTTTTGTGAATTGCATTATCATGGAAAGTGATTTTCGGTATTATATTTTAATTATTTTTGTATTTTGTTTCACATGTGGAAAGTGATTAACCATCATTTTTCTTTATCTAGTTTTGGGCTCTTCTTGGACTAGCGGCTGCCCCCTTAATGAAGATTGTTATGTACAAAGCAATTCCAATTCTTACCAGCTTCTTCCTACAAGTCCAATTGTTGGGCCAAATTCTTTACCGTTTGTCAATGATATCCATGCTCACTACACACCAAAACTACCTGGATTATCCATATCACCACCTTATGTGCTGAACACAGTTTCACATTCACATGACGTACTGAACACCGTTTCACCACCTCTTAATCTGTCATGTCGGAAGTGTGAACTTGATGCCTCCTACATGGGGGAATCTTCTGAAGAGGTAGCTTTTAACCAGGATTCACGTATTGGAAGAACTGGCTTCCTTCATAGATCATCTGACCTAGCTTCTCGTAACTTCTTACATGATGGAAATCACATTGACGCATTTATTAATTCTGCACCGAGAACTCAACGTAGATGCCATATTTCTCCTCGATTGAGGAAATTTGTTACTTCATCACCGGCCTCTGTTTGGATTCCAAAAGAGCGCATGAAAAGCCTATCAAACTGCAGAAGTGAAGCCGATTGTTGTTATGCTGACAAGATAAAGTATGAACTTGATATTGACCGTGTATTAAGTAAGGAAGACAGCCGAACGACATTGATGATAAAGAATATTCCAAACAAGTATGTGAATAACTCCTTTTTCCTTGCTAATTTCTAAACAGCGACATATGGACCCCACCCACCAAATAATAAATTATTTCATTGGTTTTGGTCAGTTGATGTAATTAATTTTTTGGAATCTCATAAAATTGGATCTTTCCATGTAGGCAAATTTCCCATGGCATTGAAACTTTTCCTTATTTATTTTGTATCTATTTTTTTCCTGTGCCCTTTTCCATCTTTTGATTTGTTATAATGGTGACCATAGGTATTCTTCAAAAATGCTCTTGGCTACAATTGATGAACAGCATCGAGGAACTTATGACTTTCTTTATCTGCCAATTGACTTCAAGGCAAGTGCATGTTAGATGATGCATCATTCTTGTACTAATAATAGAGAAAAGGTAATATCAGATTTGATATACCAGGCTGTTACTGAGTATGTAAATTATTTCGACAGAACAACAGCAATATGGGTTACGCATTTATCAACATGATTGATCCACTTCAGATTTTACCATTTTATAAGGTTAGATTTGTTGTCTGTAACTTATGGAATTCATCTGCCATTAACTATGTAATATTTTGCATTGATTTTTTATGAATATCCTTTTTTGGTCAATTTCCAGACGTTTAATGGCAAAAGGTGGGAGAAGTTTAACAGCGGAAAAGTGGCTTATCTTGCATATGCGCGAATTCAGGGGAAAGCTGCTTTAGTTTCCCATTTTCAGAATTCAAGCTTGATGAACGTGGACAAACAATGCCGTCCTATTCTCTTTTGTTCCGATGGCCCAAATGCAGGCAATCAGGTTGATTAATATCTCAGTTATTAGGCTCATATTTGTATTAATTCTATAAATAACACTTATTTTCATGCATCTCACTGCGTAAATTCAAAACAAACTTTTTAAATTGCCTTTTCAGGAGCCATTTCCTTCGAGTACCGGTGGCCGCTCAAGGTCCAGCAAAGCTCGAAGCAGTTCCAATGAGGAGAACCATAATTGGGCCAGCCCTGCAAGTTTTGTAAGAGGACAGGTAGTTTCCAGCGGAACAAACTTTTTGTTAGGTTTGGTGAAGGACACGGACTCTGAGCGAACTACTAATTCCATGCACTAACTCTTAACCCCGAGTGAAAACATGCAAATCATGTCTACTGCAATTCTGTACATCGTCGGTGGCGTGAAGTCTTTTTTGCTTGTAGCGGATACATGGAAATTTTGTGAACAGAATGGATGCCTGACCAAGTCCCAGTAGCAGACTCCCCAATTTTGATAGTTCTGTGTAAACTTCATGGCCAACTTATGAGACCTACTGGCTTAACATGGAGATCAAAAGTTTGTACTACTAGTTATGCTATATATGAACTGTGCTGGGGGTTATTTAAAGTGGTGCTCTATTTATCATTCTCGTCACATTTGAATTTTGAAGATTATTATTATGTAATGGAATAACACCATTTTTGCTTCTTTCCTTCTGTAAGCTTTTGGATTTTACATATGATTTATGTATAGCAGCCAAGAGGGAACGTTCAGGGGGCAAACGTGTCACAGTTCTGCGGTCATGTTCTGGGGGAGGCTCAGAGGGGAATGTTCTTTTAGAGGCAAAAGAGTCACCGTTACCCTCTCAGTTATTAATTGGAAGGTTCCGAGGTCATTTTCTGTAATGTAAGCTCTCTCCTATGAATCTAGGCCATGGTGTCTTGATTTCAACGAAAGGTCATTTCCTTGGAGCAGGGCACTCTTGTACCATGAATCAAAGTTGTACGGTAGTGTGTTGATTTAAACGTGCCGGATTTTGGTTCAACGCCACTTCGGATCCATATACATATCTAATTTCACAAAGAAAAGTTGTCAGTTAATAATTGATACCTTAACATTCAATAATATGAATTTTTTTATTACTTTTTAATCTGAACAATTTAAATATTGTAAGAATTTAGAAAAATATAATTAATTAGGATTTTTTTCTGTTAAACCTCTGTAATTTTATTTTATTTTTAATGACTTTAAAAAGTCAAACTATACTATTTTTAAGGAATGCTAAAGTACCAACTTAAACTTAAGTTTAATTTTAAGAAACCGCAAACGGTTGCTTTTATTGTGAATATGTAATAAGTTCGCTCTGAACACCCAGAAAAAAATTTAAAAAATAATAACAAAATGAACACATTTTTCCAGTAGACAATAGTGAATAATAATAATCTGCAAGAAGAAAGGAAAAAGGAAAAAAAAGTAGTTTTTGGTATTGAGTGATTGTTTGGTATCAATTATTTAAATCGATTATAATTTATTTTTAAAAATTAATTATTTATTAATTTTATAAAAAATTATAAATTAAATATAAAAATATTTTTTATTTATTAAAAAAATTAATACATATTTTTAAAAATTATAATATATTTTAATTAACAAATAAATTATAATTTATTATAAGTCAACTATGTCCCGAATGAGTTTACTGCGTTATAAAAAAGTTAAAAAGGGCAAAAATTAATTAGTGGCTTCAAAGACATAAATACCCCTCATTAAATACTGATAATGTTCTAACCCTTTACTTATTAACATGAATCAAATGATTATTGTTGGGTTTCCCGGAATTAAAAAATCCGAAAATTGAAAGTCGCTCGCTGTTGAAGAAGATGGAGAGAGAAGAGAATTCCGACGGTTTCAGTTCCGGCGCCGAGAAAGGAGAAAGTACGAGCGAGAGGGAAGAGCAAGAACAAGTTCTAGTGGCGCTGATCGAGCACCGTTCCAAGGAAGTTGAGAAAAACCATTGGCGTGTCGCCCATTACACTGCCGAGGTTTTAACACTAATAGCAACCTGCCTCTTTTTGAGTTTTAGTTGCTATTATATTATTTCAATCTATCATCAATCGACTATGTTGTCCCTAAAAATAGTGTCTTTGCAATTTTTGAATTTTAAAATTGACTTTTGATCATGTGCAAATGGTTTGCCCATATGGTTATTATAGAAAATACTCCTACCAAGTCGAAGAAAGGTTACAAAAAAAGGTCTGATTCAAAATTTAGTGTAGTTTCGGTGACAACACGAAAACACCCCATGTAAGTTTGGAGTGCTTGATGTTATAAATTCTGTGAGGTGAGTGGAATCAGTGAAGTTTGTCCTAATTCATCACTTGTCGGATATTGGATATGAATATTTGTTTCTTTGTACATTTTGCGCTTACATTTGTCATTAGTGTTTTGTTTTTCAAATGAAGATACTAATGTTCAAAAGCACATGCTATAAAAGATGATACCATGACAAAAATTCGCATGGAGACAATAAAAGTTAGAGTGATTGCAATTAAAAGACAGAAGGTTGCTTTTTGGCAATCTTTATAGCTTATGTTTTACTTTAATAATCATGGCTATACATGACGACACTGTCTATTGACGAATGCATTGAATGGTGGGACTGTAAGCTCAAGGTTTCTTTGCACCCTATTTGATATTCAGTACAGGTCATGAAGAATCTAGGTTGCAGGTTAGCCTTGCACAACATATTCAGCCCTCTTAAACTATATGACAAAGAAGTTCTTAAGATTTCCTTTGTCAGACTTTGGCTTGGGGCTTCTTTAAGGAGATGGATCTTACTCAAAATGCCGTGACAAACATCTATCTATGGGGTCAAACAGATTTGTAGTGGACTGCAACTCCTAGTTCTTATTATATGGACTTCGAAAAATAAAAGACAAAATCCTGGTTAAACAAGAGGATCTCCACCTGATTTTCCCTTTTGGCAGGAGGTAGCCTTTATGCCTTAAGAAACTTGTCCCTAGTTGTAGTCAAAGTTTCAAACACACAGTCACGCTCATAGACAATATAAAGTATTTATATTATAGTGGTTCTTGTGTTTCAAAGATCTTACGAATATTCTCGATGTTCAAATAGTCTTACAATGGAATTAAACATATATTCTACCTACTTCTGTTTGCTTGGCACTTCTAGAGGATTCTAGATTTTATAACTCATTGCATTGCAAGTTTGCAACTATGAATCTCTTTGGTAGGTAGTTATCCTCCGTTGTTAAAATTTGGAAATCACAGCTAATCATCATTTCGGAATATTCTATGCAGCTTGAGCAATCAAAGAGGAAGTTGGAGGAGACAAAAAGTCAATTAGCTCGCCATCGGTGCCAACATAGTTTACTACTATCCAAAAAAGCTATGGAAGATGGTAAGACAAATGTAAAAGTTGAAAGAAGATCAGTTAGTCCTACACGTATCAGTTCAGAATCTCCTCAAGAAAGACGATTATCTAAATTTGAATCACGGGAGGACAGTGTTATGCCATCGAAGAACTCTCAGGGAGATGTAATACGCGAACAACGATCATCTAGTAGTACTTTCCACCAGGTCAGAGAAGGTTCTTCTCAAAACAAGACTCAGTCTAGGCCGCAACTTGTTATTCCAGCTGTAAATCCAAAAAATTCCCAACCAATAAAGTCTCAATCTGGCAGTAAAGCTTCAGATGGTTCTGGTTCTCGTAAAGTCTCTACTGAAAAGGATGTAGAAAATCAAGCTAAAGGGACAAAGAGAAAGTTTGGTAATGCTTTCACCTTTTTCCGATCTGTATTTATTGAAAACTTCATGTCTTCAACTTTTTTTGATAACTGCTTTGTAATTTTCAGAGCAAAAAGAACATAAAGACCTGATTCGATTGATTGGCAGCAGCTCTTCAGCTCGCACAATCCGTTGCCAGACAGGCAATCTCATAGCTAGTCAACATAAGAGAAAGTTGAGAAGTCTTGTCTTGTGTCCAACAAATGATCAGCTTTTTGTCACCAGGTATCTTGGACTTTCTTGAAGCTCTTTTTTTCTATTAAAATATAAATCTTTATATAACCCTGCTCTGGGATGTACATTATTTGACATCTCTCTTTGTGGCATGGTATATGAACAAGTATAACTGTTTTGACTTTGTAACATATAACTCTGAAGCAACCTAGGGTTACAATTGTTGGTTGTTTATTGTTCCACATTATAACTTAAAGTCTTGTTTGCGTGTTTTGCAGCGCTTTGGATGGAATTGTCAACTTGTGGCAAGTACAAGCTAGAGGGTATATTCTGTTTCATGCCTCAATCTTTGGTTTCATAAATTATCTTTTTTCCTCTTCTTCCCAGTGTTACGAACTACTTGTATTGTGCCCATCAAAACTTTTTCTAAGATAAGAAATGCCATATACTCCAGGGGCCTATTATGTGTACTAGACCATATATAATTTGTCCTTTTTGGCAAATTATCTTCTTCTTTTTTTTTTTTTTGGGGGGGGGAAGGGATGCTTGGGGGGGTTTCAGAAGTGACTGAAATTATTCATTCAACACTTTTTGTGCTTTGTTTTAAAATATCAGATCCAGTGCCAGTTTTCTAAGTAGCACTGATTGCGCATCCATCAAGCAGAGGAGATGGCCTGAGGATATTGCCTGGCATCCCCATGGAAGTACCCTTTTCTCTTGTTACACTGCTGATGCTGGGGATTCTCAGGTAGCACTCCTGGATCTAAATAAAAGAAAAGAGGTAAGGGTTACTGGTTAAGCCACATGCTTTTTATGCTTGCTCCACAGAATTTATATATAAATAAGTAAAGCATTTCTCTTATTTTTATTTAATTTATTTCTCTATTCATGCTTGGACAGAGATGTCGTGTAACTTTTTTGGAGGATAAGCCACATGTGAAAGGCATTATCAACAACATTATGTTTATGCCATGGGAAGATAGCTATTTTGTTACTGGTGGGAGTGACCATGCCGTGGTTCTTTGGACTGAGATAAACGGGGAGAACAACTGGAAATCGAAAGCATTGCACAGGAACCTGCATTCCTCAGCTGTGATGGGAGTTGCTGGGATGCAGCATAAACAGGTTGTGATATCTGCTGGTGCAGACAAGAGGATTACAGGGTTTGATGTACTTGCCGGAAGAGCTGACTACAGGCATCAGATCGAAAGTAAATGCATGAGTGTGGTGCCTAATCCGTGCGACTTCAATCTCTTTATGGTTCAGACTGGGTAAGCTTATTATCAGAATCTTCTCGCAAATTTTTATATAAGTGGAATTTCTCTTCTGCTGATTGTTGTCTATTTTTCTATTGGTCCGAAAATAAGTGGCCAGTTTTGGCTTTCTATGGTCAAATTATTACTAGAATATTAATTATTTATTATCTATTTCCGGCAGATTTTGAAAAACTTGTTGTATCTGCAGGACTCCAGGAAGGCAGCTTCGACTATTCGATTATAGGATAAGGCAGACTGAAATCCATGCTTTTGGTTGGGAACAAGAGAGTAGCGATTCGCAGTCGGCTTTGATAAATCAGGCATGGTCCCCTGACGGTTTGCATATTACCTCTGGTTCAGCAGACCCGATGATCCACCTATTTGATATAAGGTACAATGCTCGTAAACCGACCCAGTCAATAAGAGCTCATCAGAAGCGAGTTTTTAAAGCTGTATGGCACCATGCACTGCCTCTCCTCATCTCCATATCTTCGGATTTAAACATTGGATTGCACAAGATCACTTCTTAACAACTTCAGTGCTCGATTTGGAAAGTTTTGTAGCTTTGGGAAGTTCTATATATCTTGTTTCCTTTCTATTAAAGTTTTTGTGGTGTATACTAAGAGGAGAGGGAGGGCAGCATGCCATACAACTTTGAAAATTTGCTGTGATGAATTTTAATTAACTGGGCAAGTTTTTGAGGATTATAGCTCGTATTGAAATTTTGATCACAATAGTCTGCTGAAAAGCAAATTATTCGCCGTTGTTTGGAGTTTTTTAACTCATGACATGTATCTATTCGAAACACCTGTCATGATACTCATTTCTTGAGTAATCCCTTGGGTAGACTTGTAATATTACTTTGTACTGATCTATTTTATTCTAGTCATATGCAAGATTTTATAACATAAAACTTATATTTAAGCAATCAAATCTCCCTTTGGATTAGACTTGTACTTTTTTTCCGTACTAATGTTTTTCATGCATCACTTGCGCATGTCTAGCCTTTAAGTTAACAAATAATCACTAATTAAAGAGAAAAAGCGAGATCAGTCAAATAGCCTTTTATTCATATATCCTACTTTTTAATGAATTTTGAGCCGAGCGGTCGAGCTTGAGCTTCAAGCGAGTTTTTAGCTCGTTTAACACTTCTAGAAAAGGCTAGTATTAGTTTTGTTTGTCTTATTTTAAAACAACTTAAAACAATATTTGTTAACTAAAATAAATTTTAAGTTGAAAAAAAAAATTATTAACCAATTTTTTCAAATAAGTTAAAAATATTATTATACTGAACTTATAATTTTCTAAAAATTAACAACAATAAATATTTTAAAAATAATTTATTTTTAAAAATAAATTATAATAAATTCCAATAATCAACTCCAAACAGGGTTTACGTTGGAATATAGTACCAGTAGAAGGACTGTTATTTCGTACTGGGAGACCCAAATCTGATTGTCCGGCCCGACTAAAGCTCGCTTGATTTCAAAATGAGAGTGAGTTGGGCTTGGTCAGAAATATAAACCCAAAATAAAATTCCGACTGAACTTGGCCACAAGTGGCTCTCACATCAGGCCCAACTCAAATATTTATATATTAATCTTTTAACACGCGCGCTCGGGCGTTATATTTAATATACTATTCGGACATTTAAATAATATTATTTTTCATATATATATATAATATAATATAAAATATTTACTCGATCTTTTAATTTTTAAACTAATTTTTTCAGAATTCTCATTTTCTTTTAATTTTAGCTAAATAGTGAGTACTTCTCAATTTCCCTTCTCCTATTATGATGCTTATATTTATGTTTTAAAAATAATGCATTGATTTAAGTAAATTTATTAATTATCGTTGTTATTGTTGTTGTTATTGTTGTTGTTGTTATTGTTATTATTATTATTTTGTTTTAATTTTTTCTATATGGGTTAAGACCCGAAGTTCGTCAGTTAACTGAGTTGGGAATAAGCCTACCTCTTTTCAAATTTAGGGTCGTTGTTACGCAAAATATTGAATTAATATAGAGATGAACCCAACAGACCCAACCAGATTCGAACTAGAGAGGCCCACTTTAGCCCAATTTTGTTAGGGTCAGGCTGGTCTTGCCCATGTATTGATTAGTGATCCAGCAGGTTATCACCAGTTTTTGAATGATTACTTTCTCCGTCCCACACATATCACAACAGTTTGACTTTATGCGAAATTCAAAAAATATGTTTAATATTATAATTTTAAATAAAAAATAGTAATTGATATTATTATTTAAATAAAAAAATAGTGAAGTAGTAGTTAAAGATGTGAGATATAATATTGATATAATAATTTAAAATATGATAAAAGTGATTGAAGTGGTTGAACATATTTGATAAAGTAATGATAATTAAACAATTAACATTATTAAACTTTCCAAATTAGGCATGTTGTAATAATGTGAGATTTAAAAAAAAAACAAGTGTTGCAATATAAATGAGACATATGGAGTGTATATTTTCCGAGTTGGACTGACTTGTTTCATAATTTCAAATTTTTAAAATATATTTTTGGGAGGGAGTATTAGTAATACAATTTTATGTAACTAAGTTGTTGAATAAATGTAAGTAATAATTAATTGCACAAATCAGCTTCTTTAGATTGACCTTAATTCATTAATAACACGTTTCATGCAATGAATTAATGGATTTTTTTTTAATGTAAATTATGAATAATTTTGAAATTTTCATAATTTGATAATATAACGATCAAATTATGCAATCATTCATTGTGTATCACGTTTCCACGCAAACAATTTTTACAATTTATGATAAATTCATTTTAAATTTAATTAAAAATTATCAAATTAATCATTTTGAAACTTGAAAATGAGTTTTCTTTAATTATATGATGGTTCAATTGGCAATTATACTCCCTATATCACATTAGAATTGTTTTTAACATAATAAAAAATAAATAAAATTAAAATTAAGAATTTCAAATTCAAGGTCCATAAATACTATTTCAAATATTAATTAACATTATAAAAGCTGCACAATATAATTTTATAATGCATCTGATATACGGGACCATTTAGGCCTCTTTAATAAAATCAACATAATATATTAGTATTTAGAAGCCCAACGTCACGCATGCTCGTATAACCTCTCCGCTGTACTTGACGGACCAGCCCCTGATAATAATTAGGTAAAATCTTCTGTTTTCTGCAACTCAATCAGTTTCAATTGGGGTTTTCATATGTGTGTGTATATGTGCGTGTGTGTGAAATTGAGGCTGTCGTTGGTGTCTGATTTTTCATGCCCTTGATATCTATCCAGTTGCCTGATGATTTGTAATATATAAATTCAAGGAAATGGGCAATGAAGTTAATTGATCATTATTTCAAGCATGGAAATATTAAACTCATCCTACTTGTAATGCTGCATTCTCAAACTGAGATTCTAACTCTTCTGATGTTTTGTTTGAATAAAGACGAATCCATGTTTAGAATTCCATTATTTAATAAGTAGATGAGTTTATGATTCCAATTTATGAGTGATATAATTATGGAAGACAGTCATTTCCTTTAACAGTCACCCCATGAAGAAGTTTTTGAGTTGATCAGGACATTCAAATGCCTATCATTGTGTCATTAGCAAAGACGAAAGAAATGTAGAAATGTAGAACAACAAACTCAAACATTGATGCCTTCAAAACATGATTAAGGGGACTAAGATTGCCCAGTATGCTAATCTCGGTGTCAACCGAGTAAAGTCTGGTCAGAACAAGGTATTTCTTACTGATAAACCTTCTCCCAGCCAAGATTCGTACTTCCATAATGATATGACTGACATCCCTTATCCAAAAACATTCAACAAAATTACAACATCAAATTCAGAAAAGTCAAAAGAGATCAAATACTGGGGGTGAAGATTAATTCCCTTCAATTACTGGTGGATTACAACCAGCATAAACTTAATACTGATATATAAACAAATTTATGTAGAGTCAGTGGAGAACTGAAGAGTTATTTGTTGGCCAAAAAAAAAAAAAAAAACAAACAAACTGACAAACTATGTAATGGACGTGAAAGATGCCGATATATTTGTTAACAACCCTTAACAAATAATATGTGGAAGATACGGAGTACAATAGACGGGGGAGTTGAGGACTTTCTTAATTTGCAAAGGGGGATGGGTACCTTCGTGAAAACTTCTACCCAAATCGAAAAACTTAGTCTGATTCATTTCCATTAGCAAGCTTCTGTGAATATCTAGAAGATATAGAGAGGCGCTTTCATGAGACCCACCACCGAACCCTAAATGTTAATAAAGCTTCAACACCTTTTGCTATTTATACACCCGATTCCATGTTAGCTCCTCAAATCGTAATATGACATGTAATAAATAATTATATATTATTATATAAAGAGAGCAGATCAAGGGTTAAAAAGGAATAAATGGTCCTTTTGCTTAGATTTGAACCGATCTGGAAGTTTTCTAATGTTTGGATGCAGATGCAAATTTTGTGGGTCAGATAGCCAAACAAGCAAACTGATGTTTAACTCGGGGGATTAGGAAAATACTTAATCAATTAAATAAGATGCCTTTAGTTCATCACCCCACCAGGCAGCAGATATTGGGAAAATGAGGAAGGAAAAAACGATCTAATTAATAAAGTTGAAGAAGCTTACTTGATCTCAAGGAGTCAAGTAGGGAGACTACACCTTCTCAAGACTGCTGGAGAATCCAGTAAGTAAATACTATTTTTTTTAATAAATTAATCTGTTTAAAGAATTCGAAAAACTGATGGCAGGATTACATAATCTCATGTATATGCCAAGGAGAGGTAGAATCTTACCTAGTGAGAGAGATTGTGGAAGAGGGAGGCACTGTAACGAGAACTTGTATCAAGACAGATTGTGGGAGAGGGAGGCGCTGTAACAAGAACTTGTAGCGAGACAGATTGTGGAAGAGGGAATGAGAACTCGTATCAAACAGATTGAAATAAATCTGTGCGAGCTCATTTTCATATGAAAATCAGTGTTCTGAAAATCCCTAGGCAGCCCCTCCTAGTCTGCCTAGGTGGTCTTATTTATTTATTCATCTTTTTATTGTATATTTATACACATGATATAAAGCATATATTAGAGGTAAATATTATCACCGTTCCAAAGTTAGAGATGGCTATTGACTTGTTTGGTCAATTTACCCTTCTCCCTTGCACTTCTTCGGTTTGAGGTACATTCTGCTTTGAATTTATTTGAGAGGTACTTAGAGTATTTTTTCGTTTTACAACAGCTACAACCATGGGCAAGAGAAACGGAAAGAAGTTAAAAAATAAGGGGCATCCTTTAAGAAAATCGGGCGCTAACAAAAAGATAAAGAAGATGCAGAAGATGGTTCTGAAAGTTAAGGCTACTAATGCTCTTGTTCCAGCTCCTGTCTCTCTTGTTGACCCTGCACATACATGTGCTTCTGCTCCTGCCACTGATGGTAGTAAAGCTTTGTCACAGGGAAAACAGAAGGAGCAGGATGATAAGAAGCGATTGCCTGGTTTTATATTTATGTGTAATGGGAAGACAAAGCCAGAGTGCTATCAGTACCAGGTTTTTGGCCTTCCTGTGGGCAATAAAGAAGTTGTGGAGAAGATCAAGCCAGGGACGAAGTTATTTCTGTTTGACTTTGACCTGAAGCTTCTCTATGGTGTATACGAGGCTTGCTCAACCGGGAAGTTGAACTTGGAGCCTGCTCCTTTCAGAGGAAGATTTCCTGCACAGGTAAGCCTTATGCTGCTGTAATTTCATTCTGGCTTTTTTAGTGATTCTTGTCTAAGATCCAAGGCTTGAATTTGAAGTGAAGAAAAACGAAGGAAAGTGGTTTGAACGTTGTGGGCTCCCTTTTTGAGGTTGTAGCTCCTTGCTTACTTAGACTTAGTGCGGGTGGCATGAGAATGCCAAAGCTATGGCTACTCTGGTAACTTGTTTGTTTCTCTTTTTGAAAATGTTAAGAAAAGATGTGCAGATCTTGCTTCATTGTGTTAGCAAAACTTCTAAGACAAGGTTGCAGAGTGTTATGTAGCAAATCATCGCCATTGCTGTTGATACCGCAACTAAATTACATATCTGCAAACTACCTTTATATATATATATATATATATATAGACCGACCTCGCTTGAGCTTGCTTAGCGAGTCAGTTTTTTTCGTTCTTTTTAGAAAATATATTTTAATGTTTGCTCAAGTAAATGATTTAGGCTCAAGTTTTGGCTTGTTCATCTTGGGACCGACTGTTTAGGCCTGGCTAGTGGCGGGCTCCAGCAGGCCCGCCTCATTTGATAATTTCATATAATGTTTAAATGCCACTAATTGTTATTTTAATATATATTATTTAAAATAAGAGAAGATATGTAAACCCTTAAGGGGGTTAGCTTAGTGGTAGTGAGCTCCAAGATAAGTGCTTGATATGCACAGGTCTTGGGTTCAATACTCCATTGCGGCAATGATTTTCTTGGGGATTGTACTACTCTCTGGCAGGCTTGTTCAGCTCTTTGAAACTTTAGAGGCACTTTGATTGCATATGGTACCATGATATTGACTTTCTAACAGCATCTGTGGGGGTTACTAGAGAATATCTCTTTGCGATCAGTGTCTTGAGCTGTTTCTTTTTTTGTTTTGTGTTTTCAGGTGAGGTTCAAAATTCATAAGGATTGTCTTCCTCTGCGTGAGAGTACTTTCAAAAATGCTATACAAACCAACTATCAGGGTTCCAAGTTCAGACCAGAACTTACCGGCCAGCAAGTCAGTCAAAGTTCCTTTCTGGTTACAACATGAAGTCTTTATTCACTGAATTGTTCTTTGTTTTTATTTTGCACTTTTTTTTATTTAGTAATGATTTTTGTTAATATGATCCAGGTGAGGAATTTATCTTCATTATTTCGTCCATTTGTTGCGTCATCATTTGAACCTGCACCTCCCCCCTTTCCAAGTGTTTTTAGTCAACCAGGGCCTCTTCAGCATTTGGCAAACAATGCTCATTTCAATCCCTTAGGAAGGCAGGAAGATCCGTATTTAGCTCTAGCGCGACAAGGTCATGGTCCAACTATGGTGGAGCCTCAACCTATTGAACGCAGGGTGCCTACTTCACAGCATGGATGGCACGGAACCCCTGCAATTACAGATTCTGTCCATCTACCCGTGGACCAACGTCGTCTGCCGGGTCCCCATGATTCGTATCATTTCTCTGAAATTCGCGGATCATACTTGGCTGAAGACCCTGCCCTGGCTATGCAAGGAACTTATCTCACGTAATGTCTCTTGTTACTTATCCCAAGACATATTCCTGGCCAATGCTTTTGTGCCACTTGAAACAACCCTTTCATCTCTCTGAATTATATCTGGATTACACATTTTTCCTTTAATTAGAGGAATTAGACTGTCACGTGAATGTGGACCCAAGCTCGTGCTTGTCACAAGTTATTTATTGTAAAGTTGTAAATAAACCCTTACTGGGCAAATATTTGGTCTGATACCCTGCTGTCACAGGTACAGGACTGTGCCAGAGATGATTCCTCATGATCGTCGTGCGGGTATAGAGACTGGTTATAATCAATATCTGTTGCAGAGGGAGACAAGAGTAATTTCACACCAAAACAATGTAGCTGGATATTTTAACTCCCACCTGATGACTGCAGCAGCCATATATGGTGGTTACTCGGCTATGCGACAGCCACATGTCCCAACATCTAGAAGGCCCGGTTTGTTGGAGGGAAGTGGGTCCATCTCAACCTATTATTCCTTTGCAGGTGCAGCTAGGATATTCGCTGATCCCTCAGATTGAGCGGGAAGGTAAGCTTCTCTCATCTTTTATTCGTTAATAGATGTGGTGTTTAGGATTTATGCCCCTGTCAAATTGAGAATTGACAGTCGAGCATGGTGGAATACCTGACATTGCTTTGTGTGGTGAATGTATTGGAGAATATATTTGTAGGTTTTATGCTTGTTCATGGTTTGCGAGGTGGAAAAATTCACCCTAGACCAAATTGACAGTATTTGCAAAAACTCTGAATTTTAGGTCAAGTGTGGTTGTGATTTTTAATTTAAAACTATTAAGATTTGAAGTAGATTGGAATGTTTCAGATCTCCCTGGTTTACCATCTCTTTCTTCTATGTTGTGGCAACCCTATGTTGATATTTGCACAAGTTACATGCATTGTACTATTGTACACGATGCATTGCGGTATGATATAATACAATCTTCAATACATATTAAGATATGCAGTTATCAATTTAGAATATTAGATATATCATTAATATATAACTATAAGGAGGCCCAATGCTGGTAGTAGGGCGTTCGTGACAGAGTCTATGTACACATTTGGTAGTAACGTTAAGAAATTATGATATTCAAACGCATTAAAATATCATGTTTGATAGATTGTAATATATTAAATTTAAATTAAAAAAATTGAGTTTGCAGTTTAAATCTAACTTTAACAAAAATTCACAATTTAAAAAATTATACCAAACAAACTCTATATCTAGAATACTAGTCAATCTTCTTGGCAGTTGAAAATCTACAGGGTGGATTTGTCACTTGTCAGCAACAAGAACCAAACAAGTTTTATTGATTTTAGACTACTTTCTCCTATGAACTATGTGCTTAGGTCTTTCAATCTACCCTCCTTTAGTGGTTGAATTACTGAGTATGTAATGGTTGACTTCTTGAGTTTGTAGTGGTTGACTTCTTCGGTTTGTGGTGGTTGACTCCATCCCTTGACTTTTTAGTTGGAAACTGGAATCCAAAAGTCTCGTTTTCTTTCCAGAACTTTGGATAATAATGCCTTATTTTGCACATTAGGAAAATGATATATATATATATATATTTCGATGATATAGAGACTCTTTTAATTTTAAAATTAGAGATATTTATGATTTTTAATATAGTACATTTTTGAAATTTTAAAATTTAAATTTCTAGTGAATTTAATGTTGTAAAATGTATATAAAATATCATTCCGTACAAATTTTGTAATTTTTTAAATTTGAAAAATAATTTTAATTTTGAAATTTCAAAAACCTAGTTTTAATAAAACTCAAAACTACTTTTTATCTGTCAGGATTCTTCAAGTGCAGCAGATTTCACGGCGAATTCACGACAACTCATGACAAAAATTTTCATTTGTGTGTTCATAAATTCTTAATCTTGCTTAGCCGACATACTGTCAAACACTAAATGAAAAACTATCATCTAGAAGTGTTAGTCCTAGAAAAATACTATTAGATTTGCAAATATTGAGTAATTTTGGACCATACTATTTCTCACTTTGGTAAAACCACTTGTGCCGAGTATTTTTTGGTAAATAAAAGGGATTGTAATTTTATCAACTAGTAACAGTGTTGTTAACTTCAAAAGCTATTTCTCACGTAAAAAATAAAATAAAATAAAATAAAAATTAGAGATACTTTGAAAATTTGTGATTTTTATAAATGGATGATTGATTATAATTTTACATAAAGGAACAGTATTTTAAAAAATTATATATTTTTTAAAGATGTAAAAATTCATTTATATTTATAATGAGATGATAAATTATCTTATCTATAAAGAGAGAGGAATAAGGAGCGGTTACTTTTAGTGTTACTAACTCCCAAAATTGTATCACAAAAATAACTTACTCATAACTCCTCCCAAAACAAATAAAAATTACCATAAAAAACACTCAAAATATCTGAATAAATTGTCCCTTTTTAATCACATACAACTCATAAATATCTATATTTATATTAAGATGATAAATTACAGATATTGTAATTTTTTATTGAATTGAACTATAAAATTTATCTCTAATTTTAGAATAAACTAAGAAATATTTTTTCTTCTTTCTAATTTTGAAATGGATATAGTAGTAAATATTAGTAAAAAGTTCATAAACAATTCTACTTGCGAAAATTGAAAATAATAATCCCAAAAAGAATCTTTTGCTCGTAGTAATGAAGATGAAAGATAACCATATAGGTCATGTTTTTCACATTATTTGATCAGCTTATATGTTAATTTTTAAAAATAAATTATCTTTAAATTATTTATTTTAATTAATTTAAAAAATTAAAAATTGAGTACAATAATATTTTAATTTTATTTTTAAAATATTCAATAAATATTTATTTTTATAATTTAAATTTTATTTAAACTATCAAATAAATTTAAAATTATTTTCAAATAAACCGTAACAAAAATATTTCTTTAGGGTTGAATAGTGGGCTACACTATTCGGCTTATTTTCCATGGACAATGAAATCCTTGTAATTGTGAATGCTTTTGAACGATTTTGGGCTTATTATTCCATTTTTGTTGGTCTGGTCAGCAGATGACATAATTACGCTACTTTGCTTTTACTTTCCCGTGTCTGGTCCTGCTCCGGTCTCCTCCTTTTTGATTCTCAAGGGAGGGAAATTAGATAGTGGGCCCCGCTAGTAAGAGCGACATGGAGCCAGCCATCGAGGGGAAGTGTGTCCCCCGCTGGCCAATGTAGCCTGTGTGTCCCGAAATAAGAGCCTCTTGTTTAAAAATAACAGGAATACTTACATTTTTATTAAAATTTTCAGATTTTTATTAAAATTTTCAGATTTTTATTAAACCCCAAACTAAACTTTAAAAAAATACTCCATAATAATGTAGTCATATAATTTTTTTTTTTATCAAAATTAACTTACACATTCCTTTCGTATCGACCCTCGTATATATAATAAGTGATTAAATTGTTAAAATACTCTATCCATTTTATATTAATATAAGAGAATTTAGTTAAAATATTAGATATTAAAAAAATATTTATTCATTTAACTCAAAATTTTATACAAGTTATTACTTATAGTTTGTTCACGTAGGATTTATTTATATTGAATTTTAGATATTTTATAATAAATATTACTTATAAAAAGTAAAAGTATAAGAATAAAATAAGTTTTACTAATAATCACATAAAATTATACATAATGAGAAATAATTTGATAAGTCTTTAAAAATTTTAATTTTTTTAAGAAAGATATTCTAAAGAAATGGATGTGTGAAAAAAAAAAGAAAATTACGAATAAATAAAACTGCAATTAAGAAGATAAATGATGTGGTTAAAACAGTAGTGTAAGAAAATTAAGAATAGATAAAACTGCAATTAAGAAGATAAATGATGTGGTTAAAAAAGTAGTGTGAAGTAGTGTTGCCTAAAGAGAACGCATCCATGCTAATATATCAACGCACTTTTCTCCATTTCATAAAGCTGTCATTAATTAACGCAGGGTCCAGCAAACACCCCAAAAGCAATTAGCAAAATCATGCCACGATTATTATTATGATAATAATAATAATTATTATTATTATTAAATTCAAGTACTACCCGAAAAGTTGGTTTGATTCCTCCGTGTTCAATTCCACACAGGTGGATCCAGACACGTACACTAATCTAAAAAAACAGCATGTCGTAACAGTACACCAGGAACTAGCCACGTGTGACGAGGCCAAGCTCCGCCTTCTACGTGCTTATTTTTATATGCACTAATTTTGTGGGGAAAGAAAAGGGTATAAAATTTAGAAAATAACATTTACTTCCCCCCGTCCTCCTGAAATGTATACTGGATAGGGTAGCATTCTAAAAATCGATTGATGAATTTTAGATAGTAGATAAAAGTTTAGGTTTAGTATTTAAATGGTTATAGTCAAATATTAATTGAATATAAATGAGATTTAATTAATTTTATGTGTTTAATTAATTTAAGCGTTAAAAGAACTGTTTATGATTTAATTAAAGTCCGACGTGAATTTTTACAACTAAGAATAAGTTTGAATTTTAAAAATTAAATTAAATATTTTTAAATTTTAAATTCATATAAATTTAAGAAATTGATTTTTTACCAAGTAAATTGATATTTTTAATGATAGATTATATTTCTTAAACAATAAAAATTTGTTATCTGAACTTCAAATATAGTATTTATTGGTGGAAAAATATATATATTTTTATTTTTAAAATTAACAGTTTCATAAATGTATTTAGCATTTGAAAATTTTACTCTATGTAATTCACACTATTACTTTTCTCATATTAATTTATAATTTTTATAATATTATTAACTACAATCAAACAAACTTAAATTTAACTTTAGGAAATATCTTAAATTGACTTTCACTTATAAAAAAATGAAGACATTAGCGATTAATGGAGGCTGACTAGCAAGCAGATACACTGTGACTTTAAGTAGTCAATCAATTTATCTCCATTTAAAAATTTAATTATCACATCATGTGAAATTGATCTTTTTCATCATTGTTTTTTTTTTTTTTTTTTTTTTTAGTCTAAATTTGTAGGTGTTAGGTAATTATTTTAAACATTGATTAAATTTAGAGAAATTTCATAAAAAAATAAAATCTAAATATGTTTTTTTTTTCATTCACAAAATTCTAATTCGAAATCTTATTTACCACCATCAAATTCTGCAAAAAATTATTCCGGAATTGATTATGATTTAAGATGCGCTTGCGTAGATTTATATATAACGCGGCATTGGCCTGTGGTCAGAGACAAGAAGTCAAGTGGGGCATTACTTAAACCATTGATTCTATTGTCTTCTATGCTGCCTCTCTCTCTCTCTCTCTCTCTTTCTGTGTGTCTCCGTCTTCCCGTCTTTACGTTTCCGTTCATTTTAAAGTCTAGTCTACTAATAAGTTTACCACGACTCCTTTCAATATTTTTATCTATTCGGGCGGCGGCGATGGGAAATTGTTGTTCCGACTCGCCCGGTGGACGCTCGGCCGTCGGCGGAACTTCTGCTCACGCTAATCAAACCGGTGGTCGTAACGACGCTGTCGATCTTTTCCTCAACTCTCATGGCTACCGCGGCCTCTCTTCTCAGATCGAGGTTCATTTCTTTCTTCTTCTCCCATTCAAAGCTTTGGCACAATTACCTGCTTGGCACAATAAGATAATACATATACAGATAGCACAGTTGAATATGAAGGATTGGATGTGAGATCCGGCAAGCTATATTTAGCATCTTTAAAGTATTTTTTTTTTTTATTGCAATTTAAGTTAATTTTACTTCAACAGCTAGAGGACGGCTATATAACTGCTCAAAGGACACTCTGTGCAACTGAAAAGGCAGAATTAGGGGTAAACTAGGTGCTCGCTATTTTAAATTACCGGTCAATTTAAGAAGTCACATTGTTGCCATAATATAACGCCACCACTTCATCTTTGCTAGGAATCCTCAACTCAGGACTCACTAACGTTGTGGGATACTTTTTTCTTCATCACCTAAGATTATAACTATATCAGTTGAGAATCATGCATTGAATTGCTTTTGCTTTTCAATTAGGTTATCCCAACACTTTATAAGGATCAATTGTTTCTTTCTTAGGTGTAGGCGGTCCTTTTGGGCTAAGGTAGGATCTGGTAACCTCGTTCCAACTTTTTTTTGCAAGTGGAATGTAGAAGAGCTAAATGAATTCCTTTTTCCACAATCTTAATACTACCTATTTAACTAATTTGGAAATGGAGCAAATTGACAATTGTTCAAGAGTAGCCAAAGCAAGCCCCGGAGCAATCTTAACCTTAGCCTAATATGCCCTAGGTCATTCTGCTTGTTGGAGGCTAGAATGAGTGTTGGCCAACAAATTTCATCTCTGGTGAACCCTAAAATCAAGTTTTGAGGCTTATTGTCTTGCATTCAACAATATAAGTGACAATGCTAGTAAGCCAAATAACTTCTCAATTCTGTAATGGTACGATTGTTTTCATTTTCCTAACGATCTAACAACTCCATCTTCTTGACAAAAATAAAAATAAAAAATTGGTTTCAAGCCAGCTTGGTTAAGCGTTACCATTTATGAAAATAAATTATATTTGAATACCAGTGGAAATGTATGATAAAACTCATCAATAAGTTTGATGTGTTAACATCTTTTCATTTTTTTATAGGCTAGTTTGGCGCCAAGTATTGGGAATAGAATGACCTTGAAGCTTGTTCCATTTATATTGCTTGTTTCTGGTTTTGTAATACTGATTTAATCCCAATATGTGCAGTTATCATTATCGGCTTCAAACTTGCATGACCGAGACGTGATTTCCAAGGTGTGATCTCACTTTATAAATAAGTTGAAGAGATTTAGTTGAACTATAGTCCCTAGTTCGTGATTGTAAATGTGTGTTTATATTCGCATGTAACTCTTTACTTTATAACATCTCAAAATTCTTCCGTAATTAGCAAATGTTGAAATTCTCTGTTATGCAGTGCGAGAGAATATTAAGATTTCATGTGGAAGTATTACAAGCCTTCAGAGCAACCATCAACTAAGCTATTAGTTATGCATTAGAGTTGTGACACACGGGACGAAATGTTTTTCCTTTCAAACAAAGCTTTAATATTATTTCCTATTTCTCCCCCTCTTTTGAGTAATCGAAAGTGTTCGCTCCTAGAAGCCATGCTCTGGTCTTAGCTTTTAAATTTTCATTACCATTCCATTGGAGTTCTCTAGTTTGGTAGGACTCTCTTTCAGATTCTCTTTTTAAATGATAGCTGCAAATATAAATAACTTGTTCTAAAGGCTTCAAGTTAATTTTTAATAAAATGTTTCAAGGAATTGCGTAACAAGTCTGACACCACTAAATGAACGATCCTTTTGTATCATTTGTCCGCTACTCCTAAGTTAATAACTAACTCAAAATAATGGCAATCGCTCAACATTTTAGTCATTAAATAAGTCAATTTTGCCATGTACTTGTATTTATTTGAGCCGCTTGTCGCAGAGAGGTTAGTTTTTTCTCTTCTAAGTTTTATTCGTTTATAGAGCGATCCAATGGCAGTTATATATTTAAAGGGAAGAGAGAGTGCACTTCAAGAGCTTGGTCGTACAGAAATAGTGTTAAACTCGCTAAATCCCCAGTGGATCATGAAGCATAATATTACCTATAACTTCGAGGTGGTGCAGAATTTGGTGTAAGTTACTAATGCTTCATATGTAATTTCTATGAAGGAAATACCCATACTGTCGGCTATCATTTACTTGAAAATCACCTTTTGTAACAGGGTTCGTGTGTATGATGTTGACACTCAGTTTCACGATCTAGAAGTAAAGGTATATTTTATGATGCCATCTTCCAAACTTTTTAGTGACAATTGAAACTGAGTTTGGGTGCAGAGTAGTTATAATAGAGTTGGTGGAACCAAATTATCTAAAATTTTGTTTGCCTTGGAAATATCATTTTGAGTGAAATGAAAATTCTTACTTTAAATGGCATATGTAGTACCATAGGTGAAAGAAACATGGATTGTAAGATTGCAGTTTAAAGTACGAATTTTCATCTGTTATTGTTAGAAACGTGAATTTAGATGGCATTTATTAGTTCTTCTTTATTATTGTTCTTTTTAATTTAGGGCCCAGTTTGATACAAGGAAAATGTGTTTCAAAAAATGTTTTCTGGTACAACGTTTTCTGAGAAAATGGTTTCTGGGAAAATAACTTATTTTCTGATGTTTGATAGTCAAGCTGAAAATGAGGCTGAAAATGTATTTTTATATTTGATTTTCTAAATAAATTTAACAATTATGTTATTTTAAATTGATATAAGTATATTTTGATTTTTTTAATAAGCTAAAACTAAGTTCTTATAATAAAAAATTAAATTTATTTGTATGTATGTAAAAACTTGATACTGTGATCTAACAATAAGAATATTCATACTTTATAGGAAAATTTTAATAAGATAGTGGTTTTGAAGATTTTTAATAATAAAGAAAATTTAAAATTTAGGAAATATATTACATATAATTAAATATGAAAATATTAATTATGCATTTATTAAGAAAATAAAAATAAACGTATTTATTTTAAAAATAAAATAATTAAAAAGATGATAAGAGTGATTAAATAAAAGTGCTATAAAAAATGATAAAAAGAGACAACACTAGGACCACTTTCCGAAAAATGACTTATGGATTTAAATCTGTAAGTCGTTTTCCTGAAATAACAAAGAAATTTACTGTTGTCTGGAAAATAATTTCTTGTTGACTGGATTTTTTCTGACATACCAAACACTGAAAAATCTGGAAAACGTTTTCTGGAAAATATTTTCCCTGTAACAAACGGAGCCCTAATTTCTAATTTTGGGTTCTCATAATTTGGGGTTAGTATGTACTTTCTTTGGCATCTCGTGCATCTAATGCGTAAGCTCATAATATGATCTAGATATTCACTGAATCTGAGTTAACTGCTTCTTGCAAGCTACTGTTTGATGATTTATACATAAAGAAGGTTTATCACATGCAGACGCTTAAGCTGGAAGAACAACAAATCCTTGGAGAGGCTACCTGTACTTTGTCTGAGGTACTAAATACAACTTCATCTTAATCTTACTGACAAATGGTAACTCTGTCCCCTCTATTAAATTAAAACGAAAGAGTGTTTGGGGTTACCATTCATCTGTTAAACATGTTTCCCTACACTATACCCCTCTTATTAACCTATAGAATTTAGTTTAGTAAAAGCTACTTCTCCAATCATTAGCGAACCTTTTAGTTATATTGGCTTTGTTTTATTGACCAGTTGAGGTATTATTTTTTAATTGTTTCTCAAAATAATGCAACTTACCTCTCTCTATTGTTATGAATCACAGTGTGCCATAATAAAAAGCTTCTAGATGTAATAAGCGGCTAGCTGTTACATTCTTCTTATTTTTTTATTTTTTTAATAGCAGTCAAATCTTTCTCTAAATTATTTGTGTTGCTCTCGGATATGGTCTCTTGTTCTTGTAATCCAAGTTTCGTGAATATCAATAAAATAGTTAAAACATCTTTAGAAGCCTTCACTTGCGCTATCATTTAACTAACATTTTCTATCAAATGTTACAATTTTTCTCTATTTACCCATGAAATTCTTACTTTTTTTCTGTAGATTGTCACCAAATCAAACAGGTCATTGACCATAGATCTTATACGTATAGAAGATTCTACCAGACCAAGCCAACCTGGAAAGCTTGGTCAGCTCACTATTCATGCCGAAGAATGTTTTAGCTCAAAGACTACAATAGAGTTGGTATTGAGATGTTTGGATTTGGAATATAAAGATCTCTTTGCAAGAAATGTATGTTTTTGATTAAAAAAATAAATAAATTGGTTACTATTTTTACATTTGGGATTATGATCGAAGTTAAAATAATTGATGATCTTTTTACTGCTTCTTGTAGGATCCCTTCTTGGTGATATCAAAATATTTGGAGAATGGGACTACTCTTCCGATTTGCAAAACAGAAGTTTTGAAAAATGATTTGAGCCCGGCCTGGAAACCTATATTTTTGAATATCCAACAAGTTGGGAGTAAGGTATAAGCAAGTGATTTTGTATAGGGTCTCAAAGATGCATTTACTCGGAGAAATAGGGGCTCATTTATGCATTTATCAGTACTTTTCTTCCTTACATAGTTGCACGCAAACCACAACCGACAACAACTCTCTCCAAACCAACCCCCCCGCCCCCCGCCTCCCGCCTCCCCCCCTCTCTCTCTCCAAACCCCCAACAAAAAGGACTTCTTTCTTCATAAAAGTCTTGTTAGAGGGTTAGACGTTATGAATAGGTAGCTCTGCCACGGGCCATCTATTACTAGTCCATTCATGCAATCCACATGCTTTGGTGTTTTCATGGAATGATGCTTTTACCAAATTTTCTAATTCTACTATTGCCAGTGTTTATTTGCTTTATATTTCTATTTCATTTATGCAGGACAGTCCTTTGATTATAGAGTGCTTTAACTTCAATAGCAATGGGAAACATGATTTGATTGGGTAAGTGTAGCTTTTTTCATCTTCGTCTACGTATGATTCCTGTCAGATGAGGTACTCACTTTACTTGTTTGCATCATTTAGAAAAGCTGAGAAATCACTAGCTGACTTAGAGAAGCTTCGCTCTGTTGGGGATGGGGTGCAGTTCTATTTACCAACCACTTTGGGTACCACTCATCAAAACAAGGTCATAACAGTCCTGGTGAATTTTTGACACTCGTATGTTTAAGTAAGTCCTTGCCTTCGATCATAATATTTGTATTTTACATCAGGTTTTAAAGAGCCAGCTATATGTGGACAAGTTTTCTGAAAGTGTGCAATATACATTCTTGGATTATTTGGCTGGTGGATGTGAGCTGAACTTCATGGTGGCTGTTGACTTCACTGGTACACATTGTCTTCATTGATGTCATTCAATTAGAATACTTCAACATGGTCCAGATTCTCCTTAATTGTGACCTTTTATGCAAAAAATTTCAATCCATGTTTATCAGCTTCAAATGGGAATCCGCGGCTTCCAGATTCCTTGCATTATATTGACCCTTCTGGACGACCAAATGCATACCAGAGAGTGAGAAATCTCTCTTTATGGTTTTCTTGTTGCCGTTTTTTTAATCTTCTAATTACCTATTAACATTGTTCCATATATCTTAGGCAATCTTAGATGTTGGAGAGGTGTTGCAGTTCTATGATTCAGACAATCGGTTTCCAGCTTGGGGTTTTGGGGCACGGCCAATTGATGGACCTGTTTCTCATTGTTTTAACTTAAATGGGAGCAGTACTTACTGTGAGGTATAAATGTCAAAACTTTTGTGTTTTAACTATTTATTTATGCTTGCTTCTTCCGATTTCTGTTCGCAAACAACTCATTGCATTGAGCATTGTGTTTTCTGTGCAACCCAGGTTGAAGGAATTCAAGGGATTATGATGGCATATACGAGTGCCCTTTTTAATGTTTCACTTGCAGGGCCGACCCTATTTGGACCTGTGATTAGTGCAGCTTCGCAGATAGCCAGTCAGTCTCTTGGGAAAAATCGACGAAAGTACTTTGTTTTGTTGATAATTACGGTAGGGAATAACTAAAGCAGTTCTTTTTAATATTGGAGTACTCTCATTAGTACTCCATCGATTCCAAAGTTAGAGATAGTTATTCCATTTTAGTCCATTCCAAAATTAAAGATACATTTCCAGAATAAGACTGTAAACTATAAAGTGACTGAAATTCCTAAAATGTCATTCTTATATTCTAGGCAGTAATATTATGTCACCACTACTGCATTCTATTTAATGGGAGTGATAAGTTTGAAAGAAACAAAAAAAGGAATTTCTTTAAAAATCATCATTTTATAAGTCCATGTCTGCACTCTCACAATAAGCATCAATTGTGCTATCCAGTGTTTACTGTTGTTTCAGTCTTGTTTTGAGGCAATTCTCTCACACTTTCAGTAAATTCTTACTTCCTTAGACTGTGTCAGGATGGAGTTATAACAGATCTCCAAGAAACAAAAGATGCCCTTGTGAAGGCATCTGATCTGCCCTTGTCGATCCTTATTGTTGGAGTTGGAGGAGCCGACTACAAAGAAATGGAGGTATGTCTCGGTCACATTTGCCTTGCAGCTTCCTCTTGCCTGCCTGTATTAATAATGGTTTTGGTTTCCCGTAACGGGGATCATGTTTGAACAGATTTTAGATGCAGATAAAGGAGAAAGACTTGAAAGTACAACTGGACGTGTAGCATCTCGTGATATAGTTCAGTTTGTTCCATTCCGGGATGTACAGAGTAAGTAGTAGATGTTTACGCTAGCCTGGCTGATAAATTTATATAATTATTTTAATCTCTTGTAACTTCATATAATTTTTAGTGTAAATTCCTATATTCTATCTGTTCCATAAAAAGAGTTCTTTTTGAAAAATTTACGAACATTAAGCATACGTTTTCGTGTTTGCTCCTGAAATGCATGAGAACATTGTGTCATTCTGTTTCTGGATTACTTTTTTCCTCTTTTTATTTTTTTGGACAAATTAGACTTTCTTTGTAGAACGGTGGGTGTAATTCTCATTGTTCTTTCTTCAATAGTTTAGGTTTTTAGCACTTGGAGAGTGACTTTGTAGCAACTTCTGTTTTGCAGGTGGAGAAGTCTCTGTTGTTCAATCGCTTCTAGCAGAATTACCTTCACAATTTTTGACTTACATGCGATCCAGAGACATTCTCCCAACTCCCTGATTTTGAATGTACATATAAAATGTTGTTTTCTGTTAGTTTCTCAAGCCAATCATCAAATTTCACCATTGTTAAATTCTGAGTTGCCAAGTGTAGCCATGGCTTTCCTTTTTTAAGTGAGCCATAAGGTTACTTTATTATACATTGTGCTCAACATTTCAGCCCGGATTGATTTGCATGATATGCAAAGCCCGCAGATCATCAACATTTTGAAGATAGGAAATTTGAGTACGAGGCATGTGAATGTCATCAGAGAAAACGTTCTATTTTGTAATTCAAGGGTCAGAGTGATACAGGGACAATGTTTTCTAGAAAATATTTTTTAGATTTTTTAATATTTCATATGTAAGAAAAAATTTAATTAATAAAAAATTATTTTTGAGTTTACGGAAAATTTCTTTGTTATTTTAAAAAAATAACTTATAAATTTAAATGATCAAGTTATTTTTAGGAAAGTGGTCTAACACACTTTTATGTTACATTGCTATTCGTCTTTTTATTTACCACATTTTATTTTATAATTAATTATATTACTTTTACATGAATAATTTAGTTATTTTTTCGTATTGAATTATTTATACATATATTTTTCAAATTATAATTTTTGTATTCTTAAAAAGGTTAATTATAATTTTATTAAATTCAAATTGAACATTCTCAACTGTGCATCGATCGAAAGGCAGGGCGTTAGACCTCGTTAAATTCTCACTTGGTAAATAAGTTCAGTTTTCATTGAAGATAATTAATTTTATCTCCTTTAAAATTTAAAATATATTTTGTATTAATTTATAATTACATAATTGTTAAATTTATTTTGAACAAAAAATATAAAATACGTTTTTAGTTCGTTTTGAGTTTGACCACCAAACATTGAAAATTTTGATATGTTTCTATAAAAATAGTTTTTTGGAAAATATTTTACCAATAAATATTTTTCCTTTATCAAATAAAACCTAAGTTTACATATGCTTACAAAAAAATTAATATTCCATCCACTGAAACCAAATAAAATAAAATAAAATAAAAATAGAAAAGAGATTTTTTTTTTTTGGGAAGTAAATTTATGAAATCAATTGAATTAAGTATTGATATGATTCTCTTAAGTTTTTGAATTTTTGTTTATTTTGAAAATCTGCAATAGTTTTTAGATAATTTACAAATAGTCATGATTGATTTAACTAAAATAAAATAAATATATTTTGTAACTTTAAAAATTTATGAATTGAGTATAAAAAGGTAAAAAAAAAATGTACTCATTTTGTTCCAAATTATTTGTAATATTTTAACTTTTCACAAATTTTAAAAAATGTGTTTGATATTATAATTTTAAATAAAAAAAATAATGATTGAAGTAATAATATTATAATTTAAATAGTGAAGTATTAGTTAAAGTGATGAGGTATAATATTGATATTATAATTTTAAATAGAAAAATAATATTCAAAATAATGAATTATATTTGATAAAATAAAAATAATTTAAATAATTTATATTATTAGATTTTTTTTTTAAATATTATAATTAATATGTAATATTTAAAAAAAAATATTATAATTAATATAGAACGAAGAGAGTGTTTTTCTCGTAAAGGGAAGCAATTCGGGCTTCTCATCGATGAATCACACACGCTCTCAAAAATGTTCCACGATTACCGCTGTTTGATGACGTGTCTAACAAGTGTAACAATCATGAAGTTCTGTGTATGGGAAGCAAGTAATCACATTT
>JAUMHB010086480.1:3587-26042 GCA_032359685.1 Pittosporum tobira
AGAATCTACTTGTCCTCCTTGTGTTTTTTGCTAATTTGCAATATTTATTTGAAATATCCCCAACAACCAATAAAGCCAGCTAAAAAACAGAAAAAAACTAAAACCCATTACAGTTACAATGAGCAACACAACACAGAGAAGAGAGAACACACAAAAAAAATAAGCGAAATCAATCATCCACGAACAAATGGAAGAAAGGACTTACTAAGTCGGGATCACTAGTTAATCCGAAGATAAATACATCACGGCCAAAGAAGAAGTTCAATTAAAAATTGAATCCAATCTAAATATATAATATAAACAACAGATTTGGTTAAAAATTACCAATGTAGGAGACAGACTGTGAAGAACTAAACATGAGGACGAAAGAAAGTTCGAAGGAGAGCCTATTGAATTCGGATGCAGTAACCATTGAGTTGTTGAAGTAGACGAAGATGGATGGATTAGCGAGAGGCTGTGTGGGGAGAGAAATTGGATAGAATAGTACATGGTAGACTATTCGTAAGATGTAGCATGAGGAAAAATCGTACTATGACATGTTTGTTTCAGTTTATTAAAATTGATTATATTTTATTTTTAAAAATTAATTATTTTTATTAATTTAAAAAAAATTTATAGGTTAAATATAATTTATATTGTCAATTTATTTGAAAAAATTAATTAATATGTATTTTTTTTCAACTGATAACTTTTTTTAACTATAAAATAAAATTTAAATTTTTTTAAAATAAACTGTGTTTACCAGACTCTTAGTCTCTTTTAGAATAACAATAAATTATTTTTTTTTTATTAAAATATCTACTTTTGATTAGGATGAATGGAAATATAACAATTTTACTTTATCTTGTAAGGTTAGAAGTTTAAGTATGACACTTTTAAATTCAAATAATTATGTGAGAAATGAAATAAAGAGCGTATAATTATCTAAATTTTGTTTATATAATTAAGGGACAAGGTAGATATATTATAATATATTTTGTTAAATAATTATTTTAAAGAAAATAACATTGTTTTTGTTATTTTATTTATAAAATAATATTTTATTTTATAATATAATGTGATTTTTATTATGATATATCATGTATAAAGTATCATATAAGATATATTATAGTGTATATACTTTTTACTCGTATAATTATAACAAAAATTGTATAAAATACACAGGGTACAATTCCGATGCATTAATGCATAGTTCGTTGGTATCTGATTAGCTAATTTTATGACTTTAATTTTATAAATTTTTTCAGTGAATGATGATAATAATTTCACTATATTTATAAAAAAATAATTAAAAAACTCAAACATAAGACTTCTTTTAAATAAAAAATTTTATAAATTTATTTTTAATTATTAGACTAAGACATTGTTTACTTCACTTAATTATAATTTTATAAGTTAACAAGCTAAGCAATGCGAATAGATTTTAAAGTGGTAGTACCAAACATACCCTATACGTCGAATTAAATAAAAGAGGGCGGAGATAACTGATTATGAAGAAGACCGAAGAATGCCCTGTAACAGAAGTTGTGATCCATGTGCACACATTGACACGGCTGACATGTATACTGTATTATTTATATACATGGAGAGAGAGACTGAGGGGTAAATTAAATAAAGAAGCACTTTAAAGCCCACTGGAACTACTTGTAAACAGTTAAACCCCTTGCCTTCTTTATTTCTCTCTCTGCAAATTCCAACAGCAGAAGCAGCAGTTACTCACCATGCTGTCTCGGCCGTTACCTTTTCTTCTTTATCAAACAATAGAATAAAAAGGATCTTCTTCTGTAAGCATATAACAATACTAGTGATTACAGAGACAGAGAGAGAGAAAATGGCGGAGGAGAATGGAGGAGGAGGAGGGGGGTTTGTCAGGGCGGACCAGATAGATCTGAAGAGCTTAGATGAGCAGCTTCAGAGGCATTTGAGCAGAGCTTGGACCATGGAAAAAAATATTAACAATAATAATAATAATAATAATAATAATAATAAAAACACCAGTAGTAATGCCAAGAAATTAGAAGGACAAGAGCAGCAAAGGCAAGAATGGGAAATCGATCCCTCTAAACTCATCATCAAGTCTGTCATTGCTCGCGGCACGTTTGGCATCGTTCATCGCGGCGTTTATGATGGCCTAGACGTCGCAGGCGAGTTAATTAACCCCTCTCTCTCTCTCGTTATATGTAGTATACCCATTCATGTTACTTTTTGAAAAGACTCTTTCTTTTCTCTATCTAATCTATGTTCTGAATATACCCAATTCCTAAAGATGCCTTTTTTTTTTCTTTTCCCCTTGGGTTCTTTCTATTTGCAGCTCTGTCTTTTTTTTAGTATCAAACCCTTTATTGGAGTTCACAGGCATTACCCATTTGGGGAAATTGTCTGATTTGCTCTATGTATTCCAGTTACAGATGGGAAATTTGTGTTATGTGCTATACTTTTGTCAAGTACATTGTGTGGATTTGGTCAATGTAGGCCAGTGTATATTCAAACTCTTTCTGATATCCTGTAGTAGAAACTGATATATTTTGAATGTTAATTAAGAAGTCGTTTTTTGATTTATCATCTTTTATAAGCTTTGGATGATTTGTGAGAGTTTGTTCTAGTTTGAGGCCTTTATGTGGTTTGGTTGACAGATGATCTAATTTGCGGTACATCTCTATTTCCTCGGAATGTTTTTCATTTTTAGCAAATGAATAGTACATGAAAATCAATGGATACCTCCTTTTGAGTACCTAACCTGTGAGTTCACAGGACTGTGCTGATTTACAGTTAGGTGCAATTACTTGTTGTATTTTGCAGTACATATCTTTTTCCCTTTTACTTCTCGTTTTTCTGAACTCCAATTAATTGCTCATCCGTCCTAGTTTGGCAGCTTCATATTTGTGTGAAATAAAACAAAAACTTGGAAAATATGAAAAATAGAAAATTATGGCTATCAGTTCAGATTAAGTGGACATTGACTTGGCTCAGTTTGCTATTCGGATTCTATCACCAACTACTTCAGATAGTAACAGGCAGCCAAGTTTCGATATGTTTTACATCACTTCATTTGTTTGCATATTCTTTTTCTCGGTTAATTTACTAGTTGGCCATTTGTCACTTTAATGGTTTTAGCCCATAAGGGCATTATGTTTTTTTTTCTTTTTTGGCACTTCATATCCGAATTTACTTTTGTATCATGTCTTCTTTATACACCTTTTAACTTCAGTGAATAATGGAGATTTTTGGAATTGGTTGAAACTTGAAAGTAAGTTTCTGTTGTTCATGCATCCTCAGTTAAACTTCTTGATTGGGGGGAAGAAGGCCACAGGACAGAGGCTGAAATAGCTTTACTTAGAGCAGCTTTTACTCAAGAGGTTGCTGTGTGGCACAAGCTTGATCATCCTAATGTAACGAAGGTAAAATTTTCGGCTTTACTCATTTTGCTTTCCTGACTTCATGCTTTAGTATGTGATGTCTTTTTTTCTTTATTTTTTTTGAAAAAGAATATTTTTTTCCATGATAATACTTATTTGGATATAAGATTATGAAAAAGGAAAAATCTTAATAACACTTAAACTTTATAGTACTTCCAGAAGAAGAATATTAGATACTTGAAACTTGGGTAGTCAAGTGAAGGAAGTTGGAACTAATGTATGCTAAACTTAGAAGGGGTATTGTGTAGGGATCTATGCCTTTTTTAGAAGGTTTAGACATAACATCAAGAGCAAAACATCGGGTACGCCCTACTGGTGGCTTCATGGTTGGGCTTTCTCCCATGTATGCGAGTGTCACAGATAATGGATTTACCTTTTCTAGTTATTGTATTTGTTATAAAAACAATTGTCAATAATATATTATTTGATCTTATGTATGCTTAAATGGTTTATATTTCAATTCTGGTTATGATTTCGGCGCCCGATTTGATGTTCACCCAGAATCATCCTTGATGTTGCTTTTGCAGTTCATAGGAGCTACAATGGGTGCCACAGATATTAGCATACAGACAGAGAATGGTCATGTTGGAATGCCACGTAATGTTTGTTGTGTTGTTGTTGAATATCTTCCTGGTGGTGCACTAAAATCTTTCCTCATAAAAAACCGTAGAAGGAAGCTGGCATTCAAAGTCGTTCACGAAATTGCACTAGATCTTGCTCGAGGGTGAATCTCTCGTATCCATTTTTAAATTATGTCATCTTCAAATTTTAGTAGGATATATCATTTTAGTGAAATGGTTGTGGTTCTTGAATGTTAAAAATGAGATGCAACTTGTGATATCCTGAAGTTGCTCTTGACACTTGGGCCATTATTAAAAATATTGTATAGGTTGAGTTATCTTCATGCTGAGAAGATTGTCCACAGAGATGTGAAAACGGAAAATATGCTTTTGGACAAGACTAGAACAGTTAAAATAGCCGATTTTGGGGTTGCTCGTGTTGAGGCTTCGAACCCAAATGACATGACTGGGGAGACTGGAACCCTTGGCTATATGGCACCAGAGGTAACCACTTTTTCTCATTATTACTGGGTGTGTATATACTGTATACGTGTGTGTGTGTGTTTGTGTGTGTGAATTTCATGAGTCCTCGGCCAATAAGATCACTTATCTGACCACTTAAAACTGACATGGTGGATGAGGCAGGTTCTCAATGGTAATCCGTATAATAGGAAATGCGATGTATATAGTTTTGGCATCTGTGTGTGGGAAATATACTGCTGTGACATGCCTTATCCAGATCTCAGCTTCTCGGAAGTGACATCCGCTGTTGTCCGCCAGGTAGACGAAATACTTATTTTCTCATTTCCACAAAAATAATCTCATTTGTCATTTATTATGTTTCACAATAAGAGTCATTTTTAATGATAATAGTATAAAATGACACAAACTTGTCAAGTCCAACATCACAATTCTCTATCATGCCACAATTACCAACTAAACACACATTATATGTAGGGTTAAACATGTGATATAAATATATTCTTATATTACTTGGTTCTCGTTTCTTGCGGAAGATCAATGAAATTAAATTTTACATTAAAATTAAGTGGTGATTAGAATGAAATGGTTAACTAGCACTATAATTCTCTATCATTGAATGGATGAAACCACTTTCTCCAAGATGAATAAACTTTAGTATTAACAACACATTTTATTCCAACCACCATTCAATTTCAATGTAAATTTCATTCCATTCATTTTCTTTAAGAAATGGGAACCAAACGTAACATTAAAGTTTACAATTTTTGGAAATGGTACTTTTTGTAGAATGGATTCATATAGTAATTTAAGCATATTGTTAAAATATCAATATGAAAGGATCATTAAACTCTGTTATTTGCCAATACAGAATTTGAGGCCAGAGATACCTCGTTGCTGCCCGAGTTCTCTGGCAAATGTAATGAAGCGATGCTGGGATGCAAACCCTGACAAGCGGCCTGAGATGGACGAGGTGGTATCCTTGTTGGAGGCCATTGACACTTCGAAGGGTGGAGGAATGATACCACACAATCAGCCCCAGGGTTGTTTATGCTTCCGTCGGTATCGAGGGCCTTGATCAAAGTTTCACTAACAAACCAGAATCAGGAAAGGTGGGAAATTTGGGGTTGCATTTGCTGGAGTGAAGAAATTGGAGGGGATAGATCATGAATGTTAAATCAATGTAGTTCGACAGCTTTTACTTTTACCGTTTTTGTTAACTATGATTAACTAGGCAGACCTAAAAGCGGGCATGCTGAGAACTCTTTCCGTGTAAGTTGAGATCTAATAATGGAACTAATATTTCTGTACGATGTTGGAGATATATCTAGCCTATTCTTACATTAAGATTATTGAGGCGAGTCAATTGATCAACCATTTAGCCTGGCATTCCAATGTAAGGCTATAATATCAAAGTAAAATTATGGGAATGGTCATTTATTACATTTAACCTCAGTGTTAGTGCTGTTTAAATTGATACACTTATTCACTTGACACAAATACAACTCGAAAACTCCCTGAAAATGAAGAACTGCAATTTTTTGAAGAAACAATTCAAATTTATTGTCCCTTGCAACAAATGGTAAACAAATGACACGCAAAGGAATCTAGCCAGCAATCTTGTAGCTCGGGTTGACAAGATTATCAAGGCCAGATACCACTTCAATTGACTCTATGACATCACCAACCTTGAGATCGGCTAAATAATCCTCATTTTCGGTCACATAGCCAAACACTGCATAGCGACCATCCAAAATATTTGCGTTACTAGGGGTCAATTCACTTTCTTTCAATAACCAAAATACCTGGCTCGAACCAGAATTATTATCGAACTCCTGCAGTCAATAAAAATTAATATTACTTAAAGAAAACAAACGCCAGTTTACTTACCAAACCAACATAATAACATTATATATTTCACAAAATGATACATGGGGTCGAAGATTAGAAATCTCACTTCTCTAGCCATGGCCATTGTTCCAAATGCATTAAATGGAAGCTTTGTTTGAGCCTTGTATAGACCTAGCTCCTGTCAAGCACCACAGTGATATAAATTACTCTCTCCATTCGAAAATTAGAAATAGTCATTCCATTTTTAGCCCATTCCAAAATTAGAGATATATTTCTAAATTGGACTATAAAATGACAAGAAGTTCCCAACATGCCAATACTATATTCCACAGTAGATTTGAGAACTACCATACCATTTTCTAATAAACTTCTAGCTAATGTTAGAGATATGTTCATAAAATTAAAGTCTTCCTTAAAACTCGTTCTTTTAAAAGTGCATCTCTAATTTTAAAACAGAGGGAATACAATTTATTTCGACAATCAAGAGATAAAGTCTCATGCAGGACCTTGAGGAGAATGAACATTTGAGAAACTTACTTCTAAAGTTGATCCGTAGAAAGGTGCTTTTTCTCCTTCCACCATAATCTCCAAAGGAACAGTTCGGATTTTCTCTGTACTTGGGTCAATAAAACCCTCAGCAGGACCTTCAGGATCTCCTGTTTGGACCACAAAGCCATCCGCTGCAGAAATCAAATTGAATATCTAAGCAGTGCCAAAGAACAAATTTACTTATTAATTCATATTTAGCAAATTAACGTAAATATGAAATAATAAATTAAAGCTTGAATCTATCAAAGTGTCCTACCTCTTTGGATTTCCATGCCATCATAATAATGCCGCTCCACCAAATCTACAAAATTTCCTGCAGTTACTGGGGCATTATAACCATCGAGGACTATCCGAAAGATGCATTCATCCAGGTTAGGATTGTCCTTGACCTTGACTTTCATATCCACGGTTGCTCTTCCCTTTAATAGAGGCCTACTTTGATATTCTTCAGGCACCTCATACGGAAAGCCATCCACCATGTCCTCTTCAACACTGCAGAAATCCAATGCCCCAGGAAGATCTCAGCTGCAGTCAATGACAACGGCTTAAATGAGAAAAGAATATCTAAAAGGGATGATGTCCTTCCCAACTTCTTTTCTTTAATAAGCCATAATTTAGAAACGGAAAGGCATCCTTATTATTTATCAATTGTCCAGTGGAAAGGCCCTGTTGCTAAATTTAAAACATAAAGCCCGGTTTTTTATTTGAACAGAGCTTTTGCAGCCTCTGCCATGATTCAGACCAAACAAGTGGATTATCTCCCTAATCTGGAGAGGCATGTTTGATTAATTTAGTCACACTAATAAACCAACAGTAACTCCAATTTCTAGAGGTTCACCCATTTGAGGTTCTCTATATGTTAAAAAAAGCATAGTACTGATGACCAGATCAGGGTCCTCACAGAAACGAGACTAAATAAATGACTAAACATATTTAAGAAATTACCAACAATTGAGTTTCATCGACTGTAAAAGAAAGTTCAAGCTGCTCAATTAGTTAAAAAATAGTCCGAACTCCAACCATATTTTGCAACTAACAGTTGAATTGTCAGTTCCCCACGTTAAGTAATCAACATTAAATTTCAGAGTCAAACATCCTACTTTCATGCGCCTCACTAAAACTTATCATTCAACAAATGTAGCAGGTTCTTCTTAAATTTTCCATTGAAAGTATTCTGCATGTTTGAAAATAAAATAGGAACAGTTCCTGTACTCACCCTCCAATATATTGAAGCAATTCTTTTTGTTTGGGTGCAACCGCATCCCGGTTCTTATCCTCAACAATTTTTTGGAGCTTATCCATCCCAGCTTCAAGCTTGCCAAGCAATTCAATCCCATGGTCCTTCTTCGATTCAGCCAGTCCCGAAATAATCAAACTCTTTCCCTGCTTTTCAGCCCGAGAAGCCTGCCTAACGTTCTGCAGGTCCCATTAAAACAAGTCCCAGTTAACAATTGCCAATCTTTTTTCAATTACATACACTATGTACATAATGAACAAATGGGCTTCTTACTCTTTCAACTGAATCAAGGCCCTTGACTCCAGCAATCTTGAGACTATCTGTGATATCTTCAAGGGGTTTCTGAACCTCTCTGATAGCTTTGTTGTCAATAGGCAAAGCATATCGCAACAATGCTCCTGGATCCTTAATTGGTGGCCCAGAGATCAACACAGCCAAATCCAGCAATGCAGGGGTACTTGCATTGGCAGGACTTGGCCAACCCATCGCAGGCACCCCAGTCATCAATCCAACCGCCAACGCGATAGAAATTGCACATTCCTTTATAGGAAAGAACCTATCTTTCTGCTAAATTCATTAAACATTCATCAATGTCTTACACAGGTAACCTAACACAACTCATACACATCACAAATCAACATTTGCAACAAAAATTATAATGAAAACTCAAGTAGCTGGTCAACAACTCAGTTCAATCATTGGTATTGGTATTTGTGTATGTTTAATTCAACTATCCGTCGATTGGAAATTAGTAAGTTCTCAACTACCCAACGCAAAAATGAACCAAAATATCAAGTAATTAAGTGCTCAAGAACCCATTTCAGCTATGTACATATGCTTCTGAGTGTTACAATTTAAAAACAAATCAAATATATGAATAATGGTGACCAAAAAAAGATATGCGAATAACAATGTAATATCTAAAGGAGCTTACCTGATTGTTTTGAAACTGAAATGGAGAGATTTGGGAAGAACACCGCTGTCTTAATCCACGAATTGAAGCATTGCGGGGAAAAGGGATATAATTGTTGTTACATTTAATGGGTTGTTTAGGGTTTACGAGAGTGGAGGTGGTAGTAGTAGTAGTAGTACGTAGAGAAAAATAGTGGCAGGAAATGATGGCGGCCATTGAGATTTTTCACAAGAATACTGACATTAGGGTTTATGTAAGAGAAGTATATATATACAAATACAGTAGATGCAGATACAGCGAGAGCAGATAAGGTTTTGTGAGGGAAAGAATGGAGGATATCCAACAAAATGAATCGCAGTTTGCAGTCAACCTCCCGCTCTGGATAAGATAATTAGTAGATTGCCAGCGGGCCGTCGCTTAGCTAATACTCGGCCCAAATTCAGCCCACTTTCCATTAGTCGCCATTTTCTTTTTATTTAAAAAAGAAATCATTTTTTTAACATTTGAAACCTGTCTGGTCATCTACGTTTTGTATCATGGGTGTTGGGAAGTTCTTCTACCCTGAAATTTTTATATTAGCATATGTACTTAAGTTCAGTTTTGAACTTGAAAAATGTAGTGAAAAAAAAAAAAGTAATTATCTTAACTAATTAGAAATTTAAATAATCATATTTCTAGAATATATGATATCAAAAAATATATTATAATATAATTTAGTTAATGGTTAAAAAAATTCAATGTAATTTTAAATTTTATTTTTATTTTCTTTTCCTTCTAACTTTTTTTGTTCCATATATATATATATATATATAGAGAGAGAGAGAGAGGAAAACGCACTAAACTTCATGTGACATATTTCCTCCATCCGTCCTAAAAATAATAGTGATTTTTTTATTTTTTTTTGTTCTAAATTCAATTTTTAAAATAAATATCTTTTTGATTTCCTTACACTTGCTTTATGATAGGAAAAAAAGTTAGTATTAGTGAGTTTGTTGAAATATAACATGGGTGGCCCCAAAAATAATAGGTAATGTAATAGGAAATATTTTCTCTCTCAGAAAGTAATTTTTTTTTTAATATGCTAACTTTTAATGATTTGACTATTATTTTTAGAACAAAGAGATGAAAACTAAATATTCTTAGTATTTGTAATATCTATTTTTTCTCCATTGTAATAACTTAACTACTGCATTGGTGATAAGCACCATTACAATTTTTTTGTCCATCACTCAAAAAAGAAAAAGAAAAAAGCGACCATTTTGATCCAAATTTAAAAAAAAAAATAATCTTCATTCTTTCAAAATTAAAAATAGTTTTACCATCATTATGCATTTTAAAATTAGAGATATATTTTATTTAGTTACTACAAAATATCATCATAGTTATATAATTTATCATTTTTATTATATAGTAGATAAAATCTTACACAATTTAAAAAAAAAAATTAAAATATTTTTCTTTGGCTAAAAATCTACTTTTGAAAAATATAATTTATTTAAAATATCTCTAACTTTAGAAACGAAAGCGAGTGAGGTTTGACACGATGATTAAAACTAAGACTCCTAAAGTTTTTATAATTAAGATGTCTTAGGTTCGAGTCACGTAATACGTAAAGTTATTTTCTCATTTATTTATAAATGGAGTTTTGTTCCTTCCTTTAGGTGATATTATCTTGCTCATTTTTATGAGTTGAACGGTTAATTGTGTGGAGTCTTGTCCCTTCATTATGTGCGATTTTCGGCCTATTATTATTATGTCTTTAATATATAATTTTTATGGGATTTGAATATTGATAAATTGAAAAGTAATGTACTTGTAAACTTGATGAAACCGATGTCACCACTCAATTACAAAAAATTAAAAAAAAAAATTACTTTAGAAACATAAGTTATAATTACTAATAAATATAATATATATATAGACAAATATTGAGTCTATTTAGTTTATTTACCAAGTTAACTCGATTCAATTACCGAGTTGACTCAATTCTAAAAGTTTTAAATTTGAAATATGAATTGAATTGACTATAAACTTAATTCAAAAACAAATATATTATATAAATTTATAAATATTAAATTTATTGGTATGAGTCAAACAATTTTTTTGTTTCATTTACCGAATTGACTTTATGTAGAGACATTAGATATGTAGCATAAGCTAAGTACTATGTAAGGCTCGTTTGGTACAATTTATTTGAAAACATATTATAGATTATTTAATAATTAGATTATTGAATAAATAGTTAGTTTTGTTTGGTGTAGTTTCTGAATAAATGATTATTCAATAAGTTTCTGAAACTTAGTTATTTAGAAGTGATTATTAGTTATTTAGCAGCTTGTACAATCAAAAGTCAACTTATTGAATAAGATAAAACAAACAAAATTCTGAAGTGATTATAGTTTTTAAAAAACCATAATCACCACCAATAAGGTTAACCAAAAAAGGCAGTAAACTAAGATTTTTTTTATCAATTACCAAAACTTATGAGTTAATCATCAGATGCTGAATAGTCACATAACATAAATAACAATAAATATAATTTCATAGTTTTCCAATAATCTCCTGTTGTATCATACTCCCTCTATTATGAAAATGATGACCAAAATTTTTAAAACTTTTTGACACAGATTTTAAGATACTTTAAAAGCACATTTATAAATTATATATTTAATATATTTTTATTATATTGAAAAATATGATATACAAATATGTTAAAAATATAAAATATATAGAAAATATAATGTATATATATGTTTTCAAAATGTCTTAAAATTCGTGTCAGAAAGTGTCAAAAAATTTGATCATCATTTTCAGAATGGAGGTAGTATAAAAAATATTTGTTAATTCACACATAAAAAATTGTATTAATGCTTAAGAAAAAAGTAATTTTTAATAGAAAAACTATTCGAAAAACTTATACATTTTAAAGTTAATCTCAAATAATTTTATTTTTAATTGTAAATTGAACTTATGTATTGAAAATTCTATTAACATATTCTAAAAACTAATGAATTATATTAACAATTAATATTAACATTATTTTTTTGAATTGAACTGATATAAACCTATACAAAAAAAAAAAAAAAAAAATTAAGTATTATTTTTTAACATATAAATAAATATTATTTAGCTCGAATAATGCCTAATAATGCTAGCATGGCGATTTATTTTGGCTTTTGGACCCTTCCCACGTACATTTTCAAAATTGACAGAAAGGGAAAACATTTACCCTCTAGAGTTGATTTAAACATTTTTAAATTCAAATTAATATGAATCGAGTATTGAAAAAAATAATTTTTATAATTAAATAATATTTTTCAAATAGTTTAAGATTTTCACAATTGCATTGCCTATAATCAAATAAATTTATTCAATTTCAAATATAAAAATATTAAAAATCAACATTTTAAACTCAATTATGCTCTATTATTTTGAAACGGAAGAAATACAACCTTTCATCATTTCTAGACCGACCTTAAAATAAAAAGCAGGCCTGGTAATAATACCAAAATGCAACAATTTTAGGGCTGCAAAAATCGCATGTTTGCTTCGAGCAAATGTGTACGGTAATCTCCTAACAAAATTCTCTGCTAAGTAACAACAAAAATTGATGAATTATAAATAAATGAAATATTTCCTAAAACTGATCTCAGCTCAACACTAATTCACTTTTAGGTCCTCTTGTATATGCATGCAGGAAAAACGAAAGCTGCAGCTATCACCAGGGCCAAAATGGCCCCACCCTCGGGCAGTTATTCCTTTTTTTTTCAACTAACCTCGGATAACTACATCAACTGATCAGCCTTTAAATCTAGGCTAGCATGTAAACTTTTCTATCACAGGAGATAGCTAGAAGATGCACCTTTTTTATAGGTGAAAACTGTAAAGCTAGAAGATGCGCACCGTCATCTCTCTTCAGCCGATAAATTCAAAAAACCTATGACCACCATGCCATTAGTTTTCTAGCCAATAATTTAGAACATGACCACTCACCTTAGATCAACTCTCTCATTCCTTCCTTTTCTTGTTTGGCTTCTTGTTTAGCTTACATTTCTCCGATATGTCTGAACTAGATACCTGCTGCTTTTGGTATTGTTTTCTGGTAGGCTGAAGTGCATCTAAACAAGAGGTCTTGCTGTAGTCGATGGCTGCATCCAGGGAGTAAATACGCAGAGCAAGGGAGGACAGGGTGGATATTTTGGCAGCTGCTGAAAGTGACGACCAGTACCACCAGGACTTCTTCATGTACTCCGATTTTATCATGTCTTCAAATGCTATTGTTGCTTGGACCATCTGAAAACATAAAACAATAGTATATCAATGGATTATTAAAAAATAAAAATTAAAAAACTCAAAAAATAATACATATATTATATATGAATACTCGTTAACCTCATATATTCTCTCAGCTGATTTAACAAATGCGTGCCAGGCCCATCTCCTTTCCAATTTCATCTTAGACTGTCTTAGAGCGTCTTCTGGAAGTGCAGCATCCATATCCAGTAAGTTGATCTTGAGTTGCTGTAGGATGTTATAAGCATCCTTTCCCATCAAAGGCCTAAACGAAGGCCGAGGGATAAAGCAGCAATTTCCAACACATAATGGAGCATTACAATGTGATGGTGATTTTTCATCTTTATGATCAACAGCAGGTTGGGATGAATTATCAGAAAATTTACCATCTTGCCCAGCAATCTTTTGGGAAAGCGCAAGTTGTTCATCAATTTTGGGTATATCACCTTGAATAGTTAGAGTCTCTTGAGAGGGAAGTAGCATTAACGTAGAATCGCTGACATAAGGAGATATAGACGGAACAAAAGACGGAATCCCATTTGAGCCAATAAGACCTATTTCCTTTACCACGTCCTTGATAGAATCTTTTATATCAAATTTGGAGCAGATATCTTCATAATCAAATGGACATACAGATTCATCATTCAGATGCCTGATAAACTTTAACCCACTTCTTGATGCATCAACGGTGTCGGCTTCATCTTTGGGCCCTATCTGTCCAACCTCAGATTTTATTGTGCCTTTCCCCTTTGAGGTGTCATTATTATTCTCCTTGCTCTTCTCAGGCACTGGTGGAGATATATTGCACTTACCATCATTATGCCCGTTAAGTTCCACAATACTGAAGAAGGTTCTGTGGCAAGACAGGCAATGGTGTCTAGATGGCCAAACAGGTTCTAAGCATTGGCACCTGTACATTTGCTCTTCAACTAATCCTTTTGCCTTTCTAAACTGCCTCTTAAGAAAGTCGGACGGTTCTGATTCCAAGCACGGGCCATGTTTAGTCTCTAGCAAAGCAGCCGCAATAGTATTAAGACAACTGAGAGAAACAAAATGTTCACCCTGTCTGGACCTTGACAAAGCCATATCAGAATCCTCACAATGGTGGCTTGCAGATTGTTCGGAGCCTTTAAATCTTAGTTTCTCCCAGTGCAAAATCGAGTCTTTCAATTCTTTTTCATTTGGGTTACTGTCTTGCAAACAGTCCACAAGCTGTTTTATTTCTGCATCAGTTTGGTAACAAACCCACATACAGCAAACATTATCATCACCGCGCTCATAAAGACAAGGAATTGAGTCGTCGGTTACGGAAGCTGCAGGATAACCAAGAGACACTATTTTTCCACTCTTATGCGGTCCCAAGTTCTTGGTGGAAATCACCGAAAAATGGGTACCTGGTTCTGCTAAGACCCAGTACAATCTGCCAAAAGAGTCGCTACCCAAAAATTCCCTCCGCACAGACAGCTTAAGAAGTTGTGACTCTATACTTGCAATAGAGTGCTCTAGATGTAAAATCTCATTCCTGACCAAGTTTAACTCAATGTTGTTGGACTGTGAGTTATTGACATCAATTGAGGGATCATTTGCACCAACACGGGTGCTCCCTATGACAAGAGGGGCACAAAGTCCTTGCTGGTTTTCAGAAGAGGGCATAAGAAGATTTTCACATTCTATGTGATTTTCTATGTTACACACATTACCTTCTTTTGTGTCATCATCTTCAACTGCCTTGAAACATTTGCCAACCTTTGTAGCTTCTGTAGCCAAATTTTCTTCTTTCAATTTTAAGGCCTTTAAATCTACAGAAAGAGAGCGAAATTTCTGCAGCAACTCATTTGGTGCTTCTGCACACTGTTCTAGATGTCTCCGAACAAGGGCCGAATTTAATGATTCATCACACAGAAACTTAAGCAGGTAGGATCTCTGCATCAAGAATCAAAGGGAACTTTATTACGCGACAAAAAAGAAAGGCATGAAAAATGAAATAAGCTATTAAAAACTCTACTTAATTTACCCACTATTAGTGCAAGAAGGCAAAAGAAAGACAAACCTCAAATACATCCAACTCCCAATACTCTCTTTCTTCCATTAGAGCTGCTACTTGTGCAAGAGAATCCAAGTAGGCATGGGTGAATTCTCCGTGAAACTTTTTACCATGAAGAAAATTCGACCGAGTATTGGATGCCTCTTGAACTACGTGCTTTCCCGCTACACAAGAAGGACAATACCAGTTTCCTTCAGGGATTCTTGCAAGTGGAGGATTCAAGCAGTATTTGTGATATTCCGCATCACATTTATCACACAGTAGAACGTTGTCATCATCCCTATCAATACCGCAAACTTTGCATACTCCTTCCCAGGGTGCTTTGGGAATTTCACATGTGGAAGCAAGCATTCCATCTATCTCCTCCTTCGATTCTGCACTCAAGCATTCTGATTTGCTGTACTCCACTAATTCCTGGAATTGCGCAAGAACCTGCATTCAATAGGGATTTAACCACCATAATGAGCAAGATCAATCTTCAACAGTTGAATAATCTAGAGGAGGGTGAGCTAGCAATTTGTCCTTGCGTGAGCTGGAATTGCTATATGAAACTCAGTTTCTAATTTTCCCACCCCTTACTAGAAAACCATAAAACAGATTTACTTTTGGAAAAAAAATTAATCAGTGGTACGAGGACAAAAATGAATTGGCACATGGACAGATACTTCACATACATCAAGAATGTACACATGCACACAGTGGGAGAATTTTACAAACCTTGCTTTCATACAATGCCTCAAAATTGCAGGACAATGTCTCTGCTAATTTCATCAAATCAGGATGATCCTTATAAGCACTGCGTACATTGGTCCAAAACTGTTGAAAAGAAATTGACATATTTTAGCATTAGAAAAAGAAGAAGAAAAAAAGTTAAAACATGTGTAACAGGGTAAAGTTCGCTGGCAAGGAAAAGAACATATTGTAAAAGTTAACAGACCTCTCTAACATCCTCAAGAAAAGCTTCATGTGATCCACCATAAGCCCCAGCTGCCAACTTTAGATCAATGGTCCTAAAATCCAGAGGACGTGACACCATATCTGGAGAGCCAAGAAGCCCCTCATCATCGCCTTCGTTACAATTTATAAATTTCCTCCCCAACAAGTTGCAGAAAATTTTTGCATCATCAGCATCAGCGGCAAGGCGTAATACAAGACGACATCGTTTCATAACCACGTCAGATATTGATAATAATCTTTTTTTCTGTTGTTTCCTAATAACAGGCTTCTGCTGCAAACCTTGGGTGCGCAGATCTTCCAGCACTGATACAACAGCTTTCTGTTACCAGCAGCCAATTATATGAAAAGAAACAGAAAGAAACGAGTCCAGGTCAGCAATTGAGTTTCAAGAAAATAGCTTAACCAATTAAGTAAAAGTTAAACAAATCCAGGAACAAAATATAGATTTTGGAAAGGAAAAAGAGAAGAGGAAAAGTGAATTCTTCAATTATAGTACCTTTGTAGGCCCAGATGCATTGCCCTTATAAACTTCCTTACTAACTGAATGCTCCAAAACTTTCTTTGCCCATTCCGGTGGACCTTTATCCAATGCCTCAAATATACACTTTTTAATTCTGGCTCCTACATTTGTGGGCAGCTTCCTGACAGGTTCCAAAACTTTGGCCCACTCCGGAGGATCAACATCCTCTACCACCACGCTTTCATAAAAATATTCTTCGGACTCTACGTCATCTATAGCCAGAGTATCATGCTCTATGTTCAACGAGCCAAATATACTTTGCATAGTCTCTGCAAGAAACTGAACAAAAGCAAACCAGATAGTATCAACAATCATCTACAATACGTATAAATTTATATTGGTTAACAGAGTATCAAATCCAATCTCACCAGTGTGTCTGCTTCTATTCCTGCAACTCCAGTTAGTGAGCCGCAGAGGACCCCACCATCCCCTTGTAAGCAGCGGAACACTTTTCCACTTTCACAGGTGGTTATATCTGCAGAATCAAGTCTTCCGTCCATCGACAAAACGGACAAAATATATCTCCGAACCAATTCTGGCCAAGTCAGCTCATTAAGAGGAAGTATATTAATCTTGCTTCTTATTGAAGCAATCCAGCAGTCTGTATCTTTCCTTCTTCCACGTTTGGATTTTGATTCTCTGCTATCAAAATTTGGATCTATAATCGCGGTCACCTTTGACTGCAGCTCACTTATTAGCACGCTTAATAATGATTTGTGAATCTTGGTTAAAGTGAAACCATTACACCTGCTGTAAGTAGCAGATGCCAGTTTTGCTTGGGCTGCTTCCTTCATTGCTCCTGTTTCCATAGGTATGAATACAAGTGGATCTTCCCCTGACACTGCATCAGTTGTATTTGAAGTCAAGACCATGTTACCCTGGGGTTCCCTTTGAAAGTTTGCTAGATCCGAACCATCAAACCATGGACGAAGAAGCTCCTTTTCAAGTTCTTCAAATGACACAGGCTCATTTAACTCAAGAACATCATGAAAACGGCTTAGGAACTCCCAAACCTAGGTAAAGAAAAAGAAAATAATTAGAACTCGTATTTCACAGACAGAGCCCTATAGTCCAGTTTTCAAATTAAGTTATTTCACAAAAATCTCTAATACTTGCAACAGAAATATACATACTTGGAGGGCATCACCCAGAAGCTGAGGAGGAAGCCTTGACGTAATACGCTTTCCAGGAGGGGTGGTAAAATGTTTATCAATTAAAGGGTGTTTAACCTTCTGTATATTGCCACCCTGGCAGCCTTCAAATGAACCATCTACCGATTTTGCATATGTATCATCAAATCCGTCCTTCATTTTTGCTAGCAGGGACCCATTTCCAACTGTCAATGATGAACCATATGCCTCTCTTTCTTTCAAACATACATAGTGGGGACAATCTATGGCACCAGAAAGCCGTTCTAGAATTTCTTGCACAAATTCGACGTCCAGCCCGAATCTATCCTGGTCAAGCCATTTCAGTAATATTTCAGACAAAGTCTCAAGCGCCCTATGATCCTGAATGACAGATGGAATGTTGATCAACTCAAATGAACCACGAAATTTGGTCAAAGGAGCAACCTTCTCTTCAACTTTTTCTTCCGTAATGTCCCAATTAAATGAACCTGTTGCATGTGCAGCATGCCTGCAGAAGAGCCGAAGGGTGCCCGTCTGCATATAGACTTTTCGGCAAGCATCAATAAATTTTTCAGAAACCCTTTTCCATGCTGAAGACGATGAAGACTCTTCAACAGAAAACTCGCCAATTTCATCCACCAACACCAGATTATCAGATGGAATGTTTCCAGGACATTCATCAGATGTACATCCTAGACATGATAACATATCTTGTTCTTTAGGTGGTGAAGGATCCAACAGCATCATCAGAACACTGAAATCCTCATCATAATCAGTGTTCATATTAGTCTTGTCATCACTATTTCCTTCATTTTGACTATCAGGTTGAATGATGTCAGGCTTATAGAGGATTGTTGAACCAACTGGAATAGGCAATGCTGAGCATGGAAACCTTTTAACTTTAAAAACTGGTCCAGAATCACCGACATCCAACACATCACATGTAAAAAGTGAACCAGTAACCTTATCATGCCAACAGGATCTATAGCCAATTGGCCATATCTGGTTGGCAATATGATAAGATGGTCTTGCATCAATTTTTCCCACCAAAAGAACAAAAAAATCTTCATATTGAGCTGGAAGTTCGTTCTGGAAATAAGCATATAATCAAAAGTTAAATTGAAAGAAGAGAAACAATGAACATCCAAGCAGGAGCTAAACAGGAACTGAGGAAACTTGAATTATTTCAGCATGAACAGAATAATTAAAAACAAAAAAAAAATGGAAACTTACATTAAGTTTGGAAGACTCACTTCCACCAGTTTCCACTGGAACAAAATCTGTGATTTTTACACAACTAACAGATTCACCAACAAAATCCCTCAAATTTTCTTTTTCTTCCGCAACGCCATTGGCCACTGTTAGTCTTGCAGACTTTCTTCCAAATTAAACAAGACCAAATTAATATACATGTGTTTGAGAACAGTTTAGAACAAGATTTCAATGAACAATGTTCGATCCAGGCCCACCATTCTTTGAGCTCACCTAATTTAGTAAACGAGTTAAGATGCCTAGTCTGCCTGAGCAGGTTCAAGTTGTTCATCAAATCCACTCAAATAACATTTATAAATTCAAGAAACTACAACTTCAAACATAAAATTAAAAAAAAAAAAAATCTATCTCTTGTCGCCTTCAATGTAAGAAAAATTACATTAACTTTAATATAAACAATAACTAAATTAAAATATAAGATCAACAGATTAGATTAACCTTTGATAGAAATGTAACAAAAACATCAATTTTAGGCAAGTTCATGTATATAATGCAATTATATATATATAAACATTGAAAATTCCATCAACAAACTAGGTACAACTATGCAAAACTGTCCAAATTATTAAGATATATGAAAAGTTTTGTAAAATATTTCTATATAGTAAAAGAGCTCTATAAGCTTATCTGGGTAGAGCACGAGGACGTTCAAGCTCAGCTTGTTTACTACATAAGTCCTTAATCTTAGTCCAAACTCAATAATTTTTGGTCTAAATTAACTTTCCCTAGACTTAAAAAGACTCCACCTTCATATTACATTAACCCACAAGCAAGCATTCTACTTCTTTGTCCAGGATGCACCAACTACTATTTGATGGAATAAGTCAAGGGCCAATGTTGAACCAAGCATAGACCTTGGCAACATATCAATTTTCGTATGCTGACAATTTGTAAATTAACCTCAAAGCTGACAAATGTAATTAGTACTCCCTAATTCAGGACCCCATCCGAGCTTAGGAATTAAATTTAAGCTGAGTGATCTAATAGGTTATCCGATTACAGTAATATAGAAGGAGAGACTTTGACTCTTGGAGCATTTAACTAGACCAAGAAGTAGGATGCTTGCTTAATGGCTCCACACTTCCTCAGATTACCAGATGCGATGGTTAGGTTTAGGGAGAACAACCTGAACAACATAAAAGGTTAAGCGTACTCCTTCTTTTGCTAAAGTATAAAACTGAAGTGTTCCATTGATTCAGTTCTTAAGACTCCTATGAATGATATTTGATTTTAAGTCTCTTTAACCTTCATTTCTATTTCAATGCCTTATGATCTTTGTCATTTTGATGAAGAATTGAGATTTTAAGCCGAAGCCCAAAGCATAGAGGTGAAAATCTAGGCAGAGAAGGGAAAATCTAGTTGGTGAATTCTCTTTTTGTCTGCCCTTGCATTCTTACCCTCACGTTTGAATTTAAAGAAATTGATCTTTCATTAGCTTCTTACATTGACTTGTTTGAAATCCTTAATCTTGGACTCTATTTGAAACCCTTATAATCTTCATCATTTCAAAAAAAATTGAGATCTTAAGCCAAAGCCTAAACCGTATAGAACTGAAAATTAATTTTAGAGCCAATCTCTGTCATTTGTATTTTTATTTTAGCTTTTTGTTAGATAAAAGAAGTTAAGTCTACTTTTTATGCCCAACAATGGAAGATGGTATTATAGAACCATCTCCTTTGTCCGACCTATCAAGTTAAATAGCTCCACAAGCATATTAGAGTAGGAGTCAATGACTGACAAAGAATAAAGTTTATCAACAATGTGGCCATCCTTTCAAATTGGCCATTGAAAAAAATGATTAAGGTTGTACAAGGATCAACCATTCACCTAAAAACTGTATATATACGGGAATGATTTTGTACAAGTAAAACCTCAGAGAATTGAATTTCAATGACACACTAAACAAGAATCCATTTTCACAGTCAATACCAAATTTCACTAGCTTCATTATACTGAACAATTTGCAATAATGGCTGCAATTGATAACGTTAAAGTAAAATATTTTCTCTTAAAAAATTGACTAATAAAATTCGACTCTCATTATTTTGGGAGTATTAAGTATTAGTATTAGTATTAACTAAGCAAGACATACATTCAACTGCAAACCAAATAAATCTTCTTAGTGAGCTAATCTCGGCAATTCAATTTTAAATCATCCTATTCAGAGTAACAATCAACAACTTTTTACCAAAACTAAAATTGTTAGTACCTTGAAACTGCTAAGTCCTCACCTTCGCCATCGCTCGAAGGCAAAGCATTGACATCTGAAGGCCCTCGCTTTTTCACTTTGCCTTTGGTTTTCACTCCCAATGGCCAACCACTACAAGGCACTGCATTCCTCACACACTTTCCACACATCCACTTGTCCAGCACCACCTCCTTCCTCATTTCGGCGCAATCAAGGTGAAACCCTAGTTCACAGCCGTCGCATACCACACCTTGAACGACCAGCGAGCCGCATCCTGCACAGTCCAATAAGTCCCTAGGTAGTTCAGCCGGACCGCCGTTCGGTGGCGTCAGGTTGTCGTGGAATGAGCGCACGACGGAGAACGCGTCTAGGAATGGCGATTCGGATGAGGCGGATGAAGAGGGAAGGGCGTCGTTGAGATCGATCATTGATGGAGAGAGCGGAACGAGTAGGTTTGAGGTTTCCGTGAGTCGAATCAGTGAGTTCATTAACCGAGTCGAGGGTGAGAAGAGGTGGAGGTAGTGGGTGGTGGCCTACGTGACATCTTTCTCGAATAGTGTGTACACCGTGTTAATTGAGAGTTCAGGTTGGATTTGGATGGTAGACAGCGGGACCCAAAAGTGAAAGTGTACCCTCTAGAAAATACCAATGTCCTTTTTAAACGGCGGATATACGAGTTGTAGTAATGTAGGTCAAAGATTATGCTTGCACCTGATTATTCGTTAATTATTTTTGAAATAATGTCGTATGCCGTTAATTAGGAATCTCTCAAATTTAATTTTAAATAATGTGTTAAGTAATATAATATTAATTAATTAATTATAAATAATATAATTAAATTAATATCTATTAATATACCAATAACACATTAATTGGAGATTATATTTAAGACCCTAAACGGTAATCTTAATTTTGATATAAACTCCTTGATAAATGGCGTTACACGTGTATACGTACAAGCCCCTCAATTTGCACCGGTTACTATTTTACTTAGAGATTGTTTGCTTGGATTAAGTAATAAGATCGTGATGTTGAATATATTTGA
>JAUMHB010086481.1:0-11562 GCA_032359685.1 Pittosporum tobira
TTTAGGCATTTGTGTTAAAGAATTGTATAGTCAGCATGATTTTCGACCTTTTTGTTGGTTTGTATATCATCCAGGTCAACAAATTTTCTAATGTATATGGATGCATGAAAATTATGAAGGAATGATAAAAATTAATGAAAGTTGGAAAGTAATAAGTGAGTTTCAATTAGCAAGAATCAAAAAGGTCTATTGGATCGTATTGGATTCGGGACGTTTAGAGACCCTAATCAATTTTTACAAAATCTTAATGTGTCATTGATTTTGTACAATGAATGACCGAGGAATGAAAAAGTGAAACGAATACATTTCACTCTCTTGTTGGGAAGATGACTGTCATTTTACAAGATGTTCACGACATCTCGGGATTACCCATACCCGGAAGAAAAGTCATTTGCGGCATGATAAACAGTCCATTAGACCTCTTTATAAAGTCTTCAGTTTCGGGAGTATACAAAGGAGGGCGAGAAGGCTTATCAAAGAGGGGGAAAGAAAGAGAGAGAGGGGGGACGGGGGGGGGTTGGGGGTGTGGTTTAAATTGACATGACTTACGAAAAAAGTTTGCCCTAATCCCTATAGATAACAGGAATTGGAGAGTGACAATTACATATATAAAATCTTATTTGATGTGCATATTTGGATACGTACTATTCCAAACAACAACAAGAAGAAATATTGGTCATCCGAAGTATTTGCTGCTCTTGGATAATATCTTAGAAATTTGGACATATGCATGGGGTGTAGCAATCTTGGTTGAACTGTATCGAGCGTTATATGAAGCTACTTGACAAAGTGCTAAATCTATTAGTGGTTGCTTAACACTTCTTCAAGTATTAACTTTGCATTTTAATATTTAGGAAAAATTTTACATAATCACCTAGCGTTTGGCCAATTTTGCACTTAACTATATGTGGTTTAAAAAACCACATATGACCACCTAACAGTTTTGCACTTAAACTACATGTGGTTTAAAAACCCACATATGACCACCTAAAATGGTGAGGTTAAGTGCAACATGGCTTACTATAACACTTTAAACGGTTTTCGTTAAAGTTATTAGTTAATGTCTCTCCTGCGTTTGGACTTTCGAATTTTTCTTCACAAGTCCCAATTCTTCTTTTTTATATAAGTATACAGATCTATGCTTCTACAGATATGCTTATTTCTTAGACAAGAAAATAAATAAAAGTCCACTTTTGAACCTAAAATTACTACGGTTTTTGTAAAATTCTATGGAAATCTTCGTAACTTCTCCGTTATATCACTCAGATTCCGAACATTTAAGTTGAAATTCTTTCATCTCCATATCTCCCTCTCCCTCTATATATGCGTATATATAAATTTATACTCAAATCAAATAATAATGTAAACATTAAAGAAAATTGGACTTGATGTTGAACCACAAACCTAGAACTCTTCATCCAAGAATAACACAACTTCGTGGTGTTCTTTCTTCTTTGGTAGTGTTCTCTCTCCGTTTGCATTTCTGGAATATTGATTTGTTCTGTCCAAGACTTGCTTTTGTTATTTGTGGAGTTCATGTCATATGATTTGTTTTTATGGATATGCTAACTGGATTTTCTGAGTTCTAGATTATGACCTTGTTTTGTCGACGTTAATAGAGTTTAACAGTGCCAAGTGGAGGTATTAACAGCGGATTGCTGGGCTTGTTGGTATTGTATAAATCATACAACAAGCCCATGTTACATAGCAAAAACATAAATGGGCAATCTGGACCTTTGTAAGTGAAAACGGAGTGATTTTATGCTGGTCACACATTTTTAGGGAGTGGATATCACACACAGTGAGTTTAAACAAAAGTTGTAACTTTTGCATCTAACCTCACCATTTTAGACAGCCATCTGTAGGTTTTTAAACCACAAGTGAAAAAGTAAGAAAATTATATGATCTTACAGACGAGTCATTCTTAGTACCACGTCCAAACTCAACCCATTTAAGAGTCAAGTTGAGCCAAGTTCCAAGTGATTATAAGTTTATAACAATCTGCTTATGGAACAAATTTGTGTTGCAGGAAAGCAGCTCAATCGATTGAGTTGCTGGTCAGTTCTAACGTATGAAGCATGTATTCAAACATGTATCGAGGTCTAACTCTGAATTCAGAAGAGGCAAGGAAAGTGTATTGCTTAAGCTGTACCAGAATAAATATGAAATGAGCAGAAACAATGTCTAAGCTGCAAAATACAAAAATGAGAAGCAGCATACATTTTGAAATCTAATAAATGTTTACAATCGGCCCCTGAGAAAGCGCCATGGTCCAGTTCCAGTCCCCATTCTGCAAATAACATGTATTCAATAAGTAAAAAATAAGCACAAATTTCCATTTCAATCAGCTTAGGCGCATAACATAGAAAGTGCATAATGTTTCTAAAGTTTGACTATTTATCTAACTTAAAACCTATTGATGATAAGTGGGGAAGTCTCTCAAGAATATTTGTTGAATCTCAAGTCTTTGATACTCGATGTGGGACTTTTATTTCAATAAATTTGTATCAGAAGTTCAAATTTGAACTTGAATTTTTAGACTCCACCGGCGAAAATACAAATAATTTGTTGTGCCTTGTTAGTGGATTTGTGGTCGGCCAAGATGACCCCCGGGACCATATTTGCATTTGATAAGTTGAAACTATGTGTATTTGATTTTCTTACTTTTTCACTGGCCTATGGACCAAAACTAAAAAACCTTGGAAAATAAATTCTATATATATGCACTTTCACATCAAGAAATACATTTATCTAGCTCTATTATGGAGTAACCAGCAGGAAAACCCAAAAAAAAAAAAAAAAAGGAAATACATTTACCTCCAAATGCCTGCAAACGCCCGGAGGGTCATATAAATGGTAAGAGCTATCCATATTCCAACAAAACCGTAACTTTTCGAGAGAAGGAACAGAGATCCAATGCTCACTATGGCCACTAGAACCTGAAGAAATATGAATATTGTTGAAAAAGATCGTACTCCATGCACAAACCTCCCCCAAATACGAATATTTTGATATCTGCAAAAACTTACCATAGAATACGCAGCGTAAGCAAAATCAGATACTCCGAAGTTTACACCATCGAAAACAAACGCTAAGGAATTGATTGGCTGTGTACCTGCAACAAACTGATGTTGCAACAAAAGTAATTTTTCGTTAATATTAATCATAGAAATTGCAAAAAATAAAATAAGATAATTAAGAAGGAATTTATTAAATTTCATGGTTGTGGATATGAGAAATAGTACCGGAACCCCTATGGTTACGAGGCGAAGAACATTTTTGTCATTTGAAAAGACTACAGATCCGAACTGCAAACCCAGTCCTACAACTAGAGCCAGACCCAACCCTAGTACAAATGCCATCTGCAGAATATAAGCAGAAACATGTTGCTACAAAATCGTGACGATATCAAATATACACCCTTTGTTCTTCAAAAATAGTTCAAAAGTCAAATCGTAAAATCCTAAATTTCGAATTTTAAATTTGTAATATTTGACTCTCAAAATTTGAAAAGTTACTGGGAGCAGTTAATGAAGTGTTAATTTCAAGAATATGAGGCAAATGCAAACCTGTAACACTCGCGCGGCAGCGACTGTTGCCTTCTTATAGTGCTTCTCAGCAAATGCACAAGCAAGGATGGCCTAGACAAGTGGGATGAAGAACATTTAATTACTAATTAGTAATTATTTTTACATGAAAATAACATTTAAAGATTACGAATAATTTCAGATGCCCTTAAACACACGTACACAGAAATTAAAGAGAGTAATTAATTACCTGTCCTGCAACAGCCAAACCGTCAGCAAGAAGTGATGATGTCATCCAGACCTGTAAGCAAATCTGAAATGCTGCCATAGGAGTTGGACCCAACCTTGCAGCCAATGATGCAGCCAAAGTGACACAGGATGTTGCTGCTATTACCCTTCCTAGTAAATAAAATCCTGCACAAAGAATGCACTTAGAAAAATTACTAAAAATGGAAAAAAGCCGAACTCACAAATCTTAAGAAACAAAAAACAAAACATATCCTATATATTCAAATCCGCGTGAACAAACCATATAAACAAACATTAATGACATTATTTACCCTTACCATTTTTCAGAAATCGACTGAACTGCAAAGTCTTAAGACTTGGAGGTAACAGGTCAACTTGTTTCATCAATTTCAAGAAGAGGATCACCAAAATCAAGTACCTGCAATGCATACTAAACACATAAGAAAAATGGGCATAGTGCACTAAAGCATCAAGAATTTGAAGGAAATAAATGTCTAAAACTGGGCAAATTAAAGCAATAAACGAACACACTGAGTTTTCTTATACAAAATTAACTTACTGAGATAGCACATGAGCAATTGCTGCACCACTAACTCCCATTTTGCAAGCAAAGATAAGAATGGGGTCCAAAACAACGTTTGCTAGATCTCCTGCAACTACATATATATTAAAGATAAACTTGGATCAGTTGCAATTTGAAAGATCCTGGGAAAACCACTATGTCTACACTTTTTTGCTATTTCTGCATGTATAACACACATTGTAACCAATTATAATAAGCAATATTGTATAAAATGTGAGACACATGTGCGGAAATAGTAACTAGTGTATGAAAATAGCAACTCCCAAAATGTATAGCAGTTTAGATGATTTTTTTACCAAGATATGTACATATGACAGTTGAAATTCACAAATATAAGATGCACCAGCTACTATAAATTGTGATTAATCTATATACTCTTTAAGCAAATAAATATTCGATTTTTTATCTACAAAAACATTAGGACACTAATTAGTATCTTTACCTGTGGCATATAATGGAGTTTTGGTGTCTTTAAAACCTCGAAAAACCCCTTGCATGGCCAAAGAGAGAAGAACTGCAGGAGCTCCCAGTGACCTTAATGTCAAATACCTATGTGCTGGTCCTAGCATAGGAGAATCCTATACCATCAATGAAAATGAAAATGGGCAGTTTTAGTTTCACATTTTAAAATTATTTTATACCAAAATTATGTGAAAAAATATCAAGATTCCATATCATTTATATATGGACACAGACTTACGGATTTGACACCCATAATTCCGAGTAATGGTTTTGCTAGAAGTATGAGAAATATTGTTTGAAAGATGCCCAGTACAGCTCCCATGACGAGTGCAGTGGACGCTGAGGGAATATGTAGCTTCTCCTTTTTAACTCGAGTCACTCGTCCTGTGGATGCCGATGGAATATGTTGTTTCTCACTTTTAGTTTGAGCCTCATCCGAATTACTACAGATATCATTCGGAGACTTAGCTGCAGTTCTGGAACCTGATGCTGAAAATTAAATAAAGGACTTGTTGAGCTATAATAATTCCGATGTGTGTTGAGATGTAAAGTCCTATATCAGGTAATTAACTAAATAAGACTCGCTATATAAACATGAGAGGTTACTCCACTCATAATTTGTCATCAAAACATAAGAATATCTAGGTTCCAGAATTCTGATCACATCAAATATTCATATTTTATCTAGATAATAATTAGTTTCTACGGTCTTTTGATTTATTTTGTTTTCATTTGTTTTTATGACCAGCAACTAGCTAGACCAATCATTTAGTACTACTTCGTGGTACAAAACTACACTGCAAACACCAGATACATGTGGCCACCTACTAGATACGTATATAGATATGCATATATGTCCAGTGTTATCCAAGAAAGATTGCTAAAAAAAAAGGATTCCTTGAAAGAAGAGGATTGCGAATTTTCAAATTCGGGTAGTGGAGTGCGTACGGTCGAAAGGGTCAGTTTTGCAGTTAGCTCTATGTGGGGGAAACTCTATATGGGAAACTCTCCCAAAATTTGGGAAGTCTTCTCTATTAATTTATGATATACTATTCCTAATAAAATAAAACAAAAAAGGAAAGAAAAAGACAGGCAAAAGAAAGAAAAAGACTTGTACCTCCTTCTGCCGTCAGATCTTTGGTTTCGCTGGTTGTGGCTGAACCCTTTTCCAAGTTATCAAGGACAGTATCTTCTGGCTTCAACTCTTCCATTTCCTTGTTCATTGATGAACTTTTATCAGAGTTTTCAAGTCTTTCCAGTTCTTCCTTGGCCATTCTTCCCACAGTATTTTCCTCAGCAACAAAGGAAGTTGTTATACTGACAAGAGGAAATATTGTAACCTTTGATGCTTGATTGAATATGGCAATAGAAACTCCTACAGCAGCAATCTGCACGGGACCTGCACACACATAAATATTTTTTTTTAAAATGCAAAATTAGATTGTACTTTTATTTGAAGTTGAATTAACGGTATACTATCGTACTGGGGGCATCGATATTTTCATGCATTAGCCGATAAAATCACTCAGATGAACCAAGAACATGAAATCCTACCTAAACGTCCAATGAAAGCCGTGTCAATTAGAGAAGCAACAGGATCAGCCGCTAATGCCAAGGCTGCAGGGAATGCAATACGTAGTATCTCTGATCCAAGTGTGTCCATCTTGAATACAAGCCTATAGAGCAACAAACACTAGGTAGTTGGTGACTTGACATGGTATCAGAGATAATTATTAGCGGAAGAAAAGAAAGAAAAGTTAAAGTAATGAGAGCCCAATAGTTGAAGTTCACCCACAAGTACATGTAAATATACTTTGCAAATGGTAAATAAGTGAAAATTACCTCGCATCTTTGAAAAAAACAAGGAGAGGCATCTTCCACTTTCTCTCTGGGGAATGCACAACACCTTCCTCGGCCATGATAACGACAGACGAAAGCCTAGACGGTAGATGACTACTGCAATGGTGATTTAACCAAACTTACGATGCCACCTGAAAGAATTAGATCTGTAAGACGTAGAACGAATACTAGTACATAATGCTGGAGCTCTATATGATAATGTACATGGTCACAATTATTGGAGAGAGCAAAGATTGAAATCACGAGGAAGAAATATTCGAGTGAAGCTAGTTTATTTATAAGGTAATCCCATACAATGACAAAAGCAGGAACTGATCAAAATCCTAGTGGCCAAGTTTAAAAGAAATGCAATGAAGTACAGATCAACTTAAGCTAACCTTGGAGCTTTTGTCGGTGTTTAGAAGAGCTGACCAAGTAAGCATGCTACTACCACAGCTAAAATGGGGCTTAAATAGTTTTTACTGTTAAGGTACGGGTGATAAAACCTCCCCCAGTTCGGTTTATAGGCAACAGGTACAGTCAAAAACAAGTCTCTCCAATTCAACTATTCAACGTCATTCGTTGAATTTTCTCATCCTCCTGCTTTTCATTTTGTACTCTCTGATGGAGTATTTTCTAATGAGGTATCATTTTTCCTATACGATCACGCAAATTTAGGGGAAAAGTAACATGAATTCAAGTTCTAACTAAGTTCTAAAATGTTATTCTTAGAATAGATTTTAATGGTACATTCGTGAAGGACCTGAAGTTAAAAATAAATTGATGATTTGTTTAAATTATAAGAAATTGTTTCAGTTGTTTAAAAATTTTTCATATTTAGAAATAGAGTATAATATGATTATATTATAAAAATTCAACATTTTTCTATATATATACTTTGTAAATGGTTTCTTAATTTCACCGAATCGAAATCGAAATCGAAGTAGACCACGTTGCTTATTTTGTTCGAATATTTAAGGGTCATGTTATACTTGCTCCTTCAATTTCAAAGAGTCACGTTATACATGCTCCTTTTCACAAACGACTCCTCCTTGAATTGTTCAATTGAAAATAATATATCGTCCGATATTATTTCGATAAATAAAACAAATTAAACAAAAAAAATTGATTTAAATTTAATTTCTGAGTGTTATTGTATATATCGGAAGACCTCCAAATTAAAAAATTATAATATTACTCTTGTCCAATTTTTTTAATTTTAAAGCGTCATGTTTCTGTCGATAATAGTATAAAATAATGTAATATTGTCAAATTTACTATTGTACCTAAATTATAATGCCCCACTACTAAACACTAGCTTGCTATTTAAGAACTAAATAAGAAATAAAAATATATATCGTTGTTTATAGACTCTGTTTGTCGAATTTTAAATTGAAAAAAAGAGAGTAGAGAATAGCCTATTAATATGCATGCTTCCTAGTAATTTCCTAGGTTTGTTGAGAAATCTGTGCAATGGGGGGACTGTATACAAAATGCTAAATTTGATAGCATTTTCAATAAGCTGATCAGTAGTTTTAGGTAACTAACATGATTAAGGAATCAAATAGTCCTTCCTCAGTTCAGCTTTTCCCTGATAACAGCAGAACAAACATAAAACAACAAAACTGTAATTCTCCTATCAGTATATGGACAGAGAAATAGAGGGAGACCTTCTGTCCACGTCTTAATAATTGTTTTAATTTTCTCGTTTGGAAGATTCCTGCCTACCCTCTCTCCATCAGTCTCATCCCCAGATGAACCCCAAATTACTAGCTTCTACCTGGAACCGTGGACCCACAAAATCGAATAAAAAACCCTTGAATTTCATGGAAATATGCTTCAGAAATTCAGAAATTAGAAAAAGGAAAGTGTTATTCAAACTTAAGATTTTCAGTCAACAACTTAAAAATTGACATATCTTCAATAATATATACTATCATATAGGAAATACTGAGTTCAGTTCCTAACACTTTGATTTTCACAATAAAGTCAAATAAACATATCCTCTAGACAAAATAAAACGACAATAAAATTAATTATAGAGTGTCAATAGTGACATAATATTACTCTTGTTCTAATGTGGACTCTCTCTCTCTCTCTCTCTCTCTCTCTCTCTCTCTCTCTCTATATATATATATATATATATATATGGATCAAGATTCATAGCTAATATTGACTAAATAATCAAAATGATCGTAACTGTTCGTTTCAGATCCAACGGTGTAGGATGTTTATCTACGCACTAAAAGTTATTCAAGAAGGCACAACAATTTTTAGAGTGTATATGAAATAGCATATTTGTTCTGATTTTTTTTGTCTTGTAGTGCATACGAGTTAAAAATTATGGTACGTAAGTGCTATAAATAATAGCGCATAGTTACATTTGTCCAAATTGATGTAATTAATAGCTTAATACAAGGGAGGTCTAGAGTTCGATTCTTGGCTGCATACGTACTATATTTTTAGCACATACGTACCAAAATTTTTTGCGCCTATCTGAATAATTTTTAGTGCATAGTCCATTATCTTAACTAATCATACATTGTTGGATCTGAAATAGACAACTACAATTATTTTAGTTAAATAACAAATTTTGGCTATGAATCCTTGCCCATACATCCATACATCCATACATATGTATATATAATTTGTGTGTGTATGAGTAAGTTGTTGGAGATTTTCAAAATTCTCAATAATTTAAAATTAGTAATATATGTTAATATATTTATTGCTTATTTTTGTAATGGAAAGATGTAATTGTCCAATGAAAGAAGACTCCTCATTAAGTTAAGATATGCAATGAATAGGTGGTAACATAAAGTGGATGTTTTATTCATATATAGAGTATATATATATTTATTCATTCATGTATCTTTTAAGGGGTGTGTAAAGCCTATAAAAAATTAAGGATCTCATTCTAAAAAAGTAAATCCAAGGAACTCATGTTTTATAGATGAGTGAATTCATTATCTTAAATATTTCTAGTACTTAAAATATTTAATGATTTTATGTTATTATCTTTCCTATTATAATTTTGATTAATTACTAATTTTATACTTAATATTTAATGAGTATTAAGTTCCAAAACCTGTCTTATCTTGGGAGGGAAGTTCGTTGTTATAATCTTGTGCAGTATATGAGGGGCGAATATTTTCTTAAGGAAATAATGAGTATCATTTGATTTAAGCGGATATTATTTTTTAGAATTATTGTACTATTATTAAAGGGAGATTATAACAAATGTTTCAACAATCTTATGACAATATTGGATTGAACACAATTCTAAAAAATAATATTCGTTGAATTGAATTAGTGCTATGACACTATGAAGAATTTGTTTGTAAAATATGTCAGTATTAATATATGTGTGATAATTTATTATACACACATTATTGTAGCTTGTCGGTTAAAAATGAATGCATGTATATATTTATTTACATGTATTGTGGCTACCTAAATCATTGTTTGGTGGTGACTATGATTTCGAGGTATGGAAAATAGATGAGATAATTTATTATACTCATATGAAATTGTGGCTTTGTCGAAAAATACAAAAGTTTCCTTATTGTATTCAAACAAGTATGTGACAAAATTGAACACAAATAAAATGAATTTCTTAACTAAAAAAATTATCATTTATGTTCTTCAAAAACAAGAATTTATTTTTTCTAAGGAGGTGGAAAATGTAATGAGTCTCGGTATGAATTATGTTATTTTATATTATGTCGCTCAACGAGAAATAATGTCATTTACTGACATATTGTTATCATGGAGGATGTTTCTCCAGTCAAAGGAAACTTCAAATGATGGAAATACAAAAAATTTGTAAATAAATTTTGTTTATATGCAATATTTTGTTTTTTATTTTTTAGCATGTTAGTATAAATATTTATTACTCCATCCGTCTAACTTATAATATCCTAATTTCGATTTTGGTTTGTCCAATTTAGTTGTCATCTTTCCTTTTCCATAATATTTTTGGTTATAGTTTTCCCATACTACCCATACTCCTTTTATTGAAAATAACTAAAATTTTAATGTAAGTCTCATTACTTCACTCAACTATTTTTTATATCTAATTTTCTTTCTAACTATTTCCTTCATAAATGATAAACGGTATTATAGAGAATTTTATATTTTTCTAAATAGGCGTGCATTTTCTAATTAGGACAATTTAAGTTGGACGGAGGGAGTATTGATAATACTATGTATTGCTAGATGTTTGAATTTACTTTTCTTCCTTGTTTAAATAAATATTTATGGTAGTATGGTAGAAAATTAGATTTAGATATACTATTTGTTAAAATATATGTATGCACTTATAATGTTATATATGCTTGTTAATTTATTATTGAAATCATTATATAAGAATAATTTGTATATATGTATCACTTATATTGATCATGCCATGAAAAATTTATAAAAAAATTTACGTGTATTGATATTTATGGATATTTAATTATGGACGTATATGGCATCTATATGGCATATGGTATCTATCTATCCATCCATCTATGGCACCTACGTGCATGTATAAGAGGTTTATAGGTATTCATCGTTCATGTGTTGTTCTCACCAATTTGTATTCAAACCATTCGCTACTAATAATTACTATCCGCTATTATTAGTTATCTATCTATCTATAATCCATCCATCCATCCCTCCGTTGATCCATCCGTCCATCCATCGATCCGTCCATTTATCTATCCATCTATCCGTCCATCAATCCATTGATTCGTCCGTCCGTTCGTCCATCCATCCATCCATCCATCCATCCATCCATCTATCTCTGTCTATCTGTCAATGTATCTATTTGTCATCTGCCTCTATCTATCTATCTATCTATCTATCTATCTATCTATCTATCTATCTATCTATCTATCTATCTATCTATCTATCTAT
>JAUMHB010086492.1:0-11562 GCA_032359685.1 Pittosporum tobira
TTTCTTGCTGAGCATCTTTCGCTCATTCTTGCTATGTTTATAAACCTTCCAGAGTTGATCGGGCGAGGCGAGACCTCAAAAGGAAAGAGCAAGGTAGAATACTATTAGGATATTTCCCGGATTTGTTCTAGCTTGAGTTTGTAATTTGAACCTTGTACGACTGCTGTTCGCATTCCCTGTTATTGTCAGACTATTATTATTAATTTAATTTACGTTTCCGCTATGTAATTCGTTGTACGATCGATCCTTGTAAGGTATAACAGGGTGAGTGGCCTAATATTGGCTACTCAACGTTTGAGTTGATATCTGACGACCAGATTTTCACAAGGATTCGGAGGTGGAAATTTGGGGGCGTCACATTGGGGAAATCTGGAAAATCTTGATTTTGGGTCAAGTTTGGAAACTTATATAAAATCATGTGTTTAGTCTCAATAGATGAAATTTTTATGATCAAACTTAGGCAAGTCTAATGTGATTTTCCAAAAATAATGACTCATTTGGAGATTATTTGGTATTTTTGAAAAATGCTCAAAATTGCTGCTGTAAAGTCAAAATAGAGTATATTTTCTGAAAGTTGTTCCAACTTTGGAAAGCAATATCTTTTTCATACGAACTCGAAAATTGAGTTGTTTGTTGAGCTTATACGAAACTCTGGAAATATAGAATGTAGAAAAGTTAAGGTTTTAGCTAAACGGATTATGTAAGAGAAAGTTGTCCGTATGTGAGTACCATTAGTGCAGTAAGTTAGGAATGATCAATGAGGTTATAAGGTCCAAAGCTTGAATGATGTACTAATATGAGACATTTATGTACATAGGAACCTGTTCTAAGGCTTAGAAGAGCTCTAAAAGTGATTAGAGCGAAAACGGAAGAAACGGAAAAGACGAGCATGAAAATGAAAACAAAAACGTAGACGAAAGCTAACTAGCAAAGCACGGTTAGAGAGTAAGTTTTAAGCACGAGCAAGGCAAGTACACTCTTGACTCTGACTTTTACGTGTAAATTACTTGTAAATGGTTACACGTGCATGTTTTCAAAATGAAGGAATTGCATAAGTTTTACATTACTTGTGCATGCATGAAAGCTTAAATGAAATTTTAAAAGAAGGTTTGAGTATTGCTAAAGCTGGTAAGACTTGTAAATTCCCTAGGACCCCGTGGGAGTGAATCCTATGGCAAAGTTGGTAAGACTGGTAAATTCCTCGGGATCTCATGGGAGCAAATCCTATGGTGCAGGATGAAATTGTCCTGCTTTTGTGTTGTGCATAATCGCTAAAGGTTTAGTACTTGTTTGGTCTTTAATGTGTGTTAAGGCTAGACGGGGAATGAAGGAAATTGAAGGTTAAGGCATGCTCACCTGTCTGTTTTTAAATTATAGCATGATTTACTTGATTGCTTGTAAATTATGCTTTGCATTGAAAGTATGTTTATTTCAAAAGGTTGAATTGATTTTACCAAAGTTGAAAGTATGCTTTAGTATTTAAGAGGTTGTATGTGACAACCCGAGTTTCTACTCCTTTCACCTTTGGTGGAACCCCGAACGTTTAGAGTTATCGTGTTGCGGTATCCCCAAATATTATACATACATTCATAGTTTAGCGTATTAATAAATATCAACGGGAAACTTAACTTTAATTATTACAGACCATTTGCGAAAATTAAACCCTAATAAATACAATGCACACATCTACACACTTCGTCGGTTAGGTCGTAAACCCTAGAATACTACCTGTGTGGATCAGCTAATCACTCATGCTATCCTCTTCTCTTCTATGTTGCTTGTCTCAGTCCCACTTAGCTGAAAAAGGATAAACATTTTGGAAGAGTGAGCAGGTGTCGCTTAACAAGTACATAATTCACAAATTTAACAAGTGAGTAAATTTAATGGGAATATGTAACAAACATGCACAATGCTTGGTTCAAACTCTTCACTTGCTACTTCTTTTACCCGGTCCTAACACTCACTCTGGACCGGATACATTATCTTTTTCATGGCGAATGTGCACATCGTGAATGGGGATCTGTTCGTGCTACAAGATTTTATCCTATAGGTTCCCGGGGGATTAACGATCTTCTCGTCTCAATCATGCTCAAATCCATGCATTAAATAGTATGCAACATGTTTATGAAAATAAAGTAAATCATTAAGTAAATCATGTACTTGCCTTGTTTTGCCGTGTTAGCTTACTGAGTTTTTTTTTTACTTTCTCCCACCTTTGATTGCACTCCTCTGATCATAAATGATGTTCAATTAGTGACCAGACAATTTTTCTAAGGTTCCTTTATACTTTTATACTTCCTTTACTGGACCAGTAGTGTTTGGCTTCTTATAACTTCTATTGTATTTATCATTTAACAACGGATGTATTTTCTTTAAAAACTACAGTTCGAGACCTTCGAATAGACCCTAAAACGACTTAATTAAGACTAGATATGAGGGAGATATGATTTTTTTAAGTTAGACAGTTTTCCAAAACATCTTAGTCTTCAGTAGATTATAGCAGCTTGTTTCGAGTATTTTATTAAAATACTAAATGATTATAAAAAATAATGAAATTATCCAAAAACATTCTAAACATGCCCAAGTATTCTTACAAAAAGTTTCATGAATTTTGGGAGAATACAGTATTCTCCATAGTTTCCCCATTATTGGCTTAAAATTGTAAATTCTCTGTTTTAGACTACTACCCTGTTTGTACGTTATTATCTACAGTTTATTCTTTATGTTCTTGTGTTATAAATGTTAACATTTATAGAAACTATATTTGATAATCTATGCATGAACACTAAAATCACCTAATTCGGACTTGTAATGAAGAAGATATCATTTGTTAAAATTGGACTAAAGTAGGATACTCTGTTTCTACAGTATCATGCAACAACCTACTACAACTATTTTTGTAAAATAGAGAAAAATTCCTATTTAAGTAATTATTTTTGGAAATCACTTAAGACTTATCCAAGTTTGAATACAAAACGCTTCATAATTTATTGGTTTGTAGGCTATTTTTAAACAGGTTGTCAACTTGGTCCCAAAATTAGGGTTTTTCTAGAATCTTAATTTGCTTCTGGACTGTTTTCAAAAATCCGGTAAAAATATCAAATTACCATATTTACATTATTATTTTTGGGAATATCTTCTTTGTCAAGTTTCTTTTGCCCGCGAAAAAGTTTCGTGCAAAACGCACGTATAGTTTAGTTTATATCGATTTTACGACAAAAGTCTTCGTTTATGAGTTTTTTTAAGCCATCCGGGAATCATGCATACATGGTCCCCTTTTTGACTTAAGTCAACTCAAGACCATCAAAACTTATATTACAATCTAATACCTTCATTCAACCTTTCTAGCACATATATTAAACATCATAACTGTGACGTTCCACTCTCTGTACAACCTTCAGACTCCTATACTAGTTGTCAACTACTCCTCAGACTTTCATACTTATAGTAATTTACAACTATTTCTTAATGACTTTGCAGTGAAATTTAATTAATATTATAATTTTTCTAAGAATAAATACAATATTTAATCATTTCAAATTTCCTCCTTTCAGCTCCGCTTCCTTGAGCTAGACAAATCCCAGTATCAATCTCATTCCTCTCTCTAGCTAGTTACCCGATTTGATCTTATCTAACTGCAATAAAATATTCAATAATAGCAAGGTGAGCAATTAAACTTAGTAAGTACATTCTTAAAACAACGTAATCATTCATAATTGAACTTTTTCAAGAATAAATTCATTTCAGTATGTGATTAATATTTAAATCATGCTTAACATCATGCAAAATTTGAGTATGCTTTAACATTCAATTTTACCGTCATTGAATATCTATTAACTTTCAGCTTTATCGTCATTTACCATCATTTTCCGTCAATTACCATCAATTCCCCGCTTAGTCTTAACACACAGTACAGACCAAACAGGGATCGTCAGAGATTGTTCACATCTCAAAGTAGGAAATTACGTCTGGCACCATATGACCCGTTCTTATGGAATCCTAGAATTTTACCAGTTCATCATCCCATCGATTTCCTTATGGGACCCGTTCCACATGGGGTCTTCCATCTCATTTGGTCTTCCATCACATTTGCAGTACTCAACATTTTCTTTTAAACATTTCACGCATGCACAAGCAATGAAAACTCATTCAACTCTTTCGTTTTGAAAACATGCTATGTTTGAACATTCACATCAAAAATCATGCCACATTTATAGCTTTCACAAAATCTCATCTTTCATGCACATTTTATCTTTCATTTGGAAGCTCATGCAAAACATTCATTTGAAACATGCTTATGTACACATTTATAGAAAATGGTAGATTTGTACTTGCCTTGATTCGTTGACTCGAATACTATAAACTTTCCTTGCCTTCCCCAAGTCAGTCCCTAACATCAAAAGAACTTAAAAATGTTATTCCAAGGTTTTTAGACCCTTAAACATTTCTTAACATTTCATCTCACTATTTATCACTTTTGACCTACTGCATCAGTAGCACTAACAGTCTAATAACTTTGGCTAAAGAAAATATATGACTATGATCTTAGTCTACTCAGAAACTAGATTTCTAGAGCTTTGTTTTGACTAAAAAGGGTCCAATTCTGACTTCGTACGAAAACGTTATGACACTTTGAATTTTAGAAACTTCTGCAGAAAATTTCTCCAACAGTGCCTTGCAGCAACCTACTTCAAGCATTTTTATAAAATAGTAGAAAATTATGATTTGATTAATTATTTTGGGAACGTGCACATAACTTATCCCAATTTGTAAAACTTTTTATGTTTTATTCTTGTGTAGGCTATTTTTGGCAGGTTGCTGAAGTTGGTCCAAAAACCACACTTTTCCAGAAATCCGGGATGCTACTGTCCCTATTTTCTAACATTTTATAAAACTAGTAAAAGACTTTATTTCTTCAAAAAAACCTCTTAAGATATGTTTTTAATCAAGTTATCTAATCATAAAAAAATTTCGTATATAAATCATACTTATATTATTTTATAGAGATTTTTGATCATAGGCTGCAGATTCCAACTCCTCTGTCTCATCAGAAAACTTACAACAGCTACTTCCAACAATTTATTAAAATACAAAATGGACTCAAAAAATTACAAAATTTGGTGAAAATCATGTACACGTATCCAAGTACTTCTAATAATATTTTCATAACCATTTGATAATCCGATTAAGTTTCATGTAATTTATGAACAGTAACCCATAGGTCAAAATTTCCAGATTTTCAACATACACACTTCCTTTTTGTAACAACCAACTCTAATTCATCAACTAAGATTTCAATACATGATCTTAACCAACTCAATCCACATCCTACACACCTAATTTTAGCCATGGAAATCATAAATTAGGAGAAATTTCATACCTTTCTTGGTTGTTCTTGCAAAATCCACTCCTTCCTTGGTTGCTATGCACCTTTCTCTCTCTATCTTTCTTCTTATCTATTCCTTACCTCTCTTTGGCATAAAATGGCTGATCTCCTCCCTCAAAATCTACTAAATTCCTTATGAAGGAGTGAAAAAAAATCTTGCTTGTAAAATATCTATTTTGCCCTTAGATTTTTTAGAAGGAACCACAAGAATTTGACACCTCAAGGGCATTTTAATCATTTCACATCGTCATTTGTAAATTACCATTTTCCCCCAAGGTTTGGTTGGAATAATTACTAAGCCCTCTCTCTTTTTCAAAATTTCAACCATATCCCCCTTTTGGCTTAGTCTTTCACTTTAGCCCCACCTTAAGTTCCCACAATTTGCCTTAGCCTATATTCAATCACTTTTGTTCCATTTTCTACTTGGAACTTAACTAGATAATTCAACTTGGGCCGGCTATAAAAATATACTTTTATATTGCCTTCAAAATCTTATTAACTCCGGACCTCCCTTTGTGCCTCAAAGTTCGGCTATTCCCAAAAATGAGCTTGATCCACTTCTTCAATTCATCTTTAATCAAAACTCATGAGTCCACTTGCACTTTTACCGATCCATAATTTATTCACACCTTATTCACCCTTCTTAATTTCTTGTTTAACGGTTGGCCAAACAAAATTTCTAAAACTATCCATACATTACTTCTCTAAGTTCAAACTTAACAACTTAATTATATATACTTAGGAGGATTATTGTACACCCTTGCCATCAAGTATAAATAATTTGATAAACGTTTATAATATTTTCAATCCAAAAGTACAATTTGTTTTCATGTCCTTCATTTTAAATTTCCGGGGTCTCACAATAAGGCTCACAAGTCCATAGATCATTTATCAACAATCAATATCCACAATTGCAAACTCCAACACAATATCCTATTCTCCTCCATGCAATATTCTCATATACCAACTAGAGTACACATGCTAATCAAAACAAGATCTTATTTATAATCTCCAACTCAAGTAGAAATTATACAAATCTATTTATATTAAGAGTTTTAAAGTTAAGCTAGGCTTTATACCTTTTCTTTTGCAAGAATATGATATCCCTTAGTGGATATAGTCTTCCTTGAGCTCCCCTTCACTATGATCTTCCCTTAAACTTGTGTTTGGCTAGTAAACTATGGTATGTACTTACTAAGATTTAGGGTTTGATTGGTTGGATATACATATTAGGGCTTGATTGTGCTTAATTTGCTTTGGATGGTCAAGGATTTGAGGTCCCTTCTTTGTTTTTCCCTATTTTTCTCCCTATTTTTCTCTCTACTTTGGTTAAGGAAATTTTTCTTTCTTTTCTTCTCCCTTAGCCAAAATCTTCAAGGAGGGAGTATATGAGTCTTGACTTTTTGATTGTTAGTTGAGATCAAGGGCTTCAATTACTTACTTGAACTTTTAATGGATGGCCAAGATCAATTATCCCTTGTCCACCATACATAAGGCACATAGACACACACTTGTTAATTGCTCTTGGTTAGGACAATGGAAGGTGGATAACTCAAAGATATTATGGAAGTACTCTCCAATTTGTTGACACCTTGGTTGGAAAAAGTTGTCATTCCATAATTCCATCTTTTTGAATTATCATTTCCCACCAAAAATCATCAACTTGGGCAATACTCTACCCCAAATTTTCGTCCATATGGAGGGTATTGATGGACTTGGTCCATTAATCTTGGTATCCTAAGTCCATCCTTTTTGCTCCTTTTGACCCATAAGTTGGTCCATGTACCAAAAATTCTATATACCCATTTTATAGTCCATTAAGGTTAACCTATTTTGAACCAAGCTAATCATCATTTACCTTACTAATGTAAGCCCAAAATTATTCTTATATCATCCTTGATCCACATTATTAACCAATAATAATGAAACCCTTAATCAAGTTTAAGATAAACACTTACAATAATTATAAGTAAAATTATTTCTGTAACCACTAAATCAATTCTAATCACTGGTATTCAATTTAATAACGTAGTAATAATTCTAGTAATATACATCAATTACACTTTACATTTCTCTTAGGGTTTCACATTGTACTTGCTGAGCTTAATTGCTTACCCTTGCTATTATTGAATATCTTACTTGCAGTTAGATAATATAGTAACAAGAAGCTAGTTCGAGAAGTTTGTACGAGATGGATGCTGGGGATTTGTCTAGCCTGAGGAAGAGGAGTTGAAATGAGGAGATTCGAGATAATTAAATATTGTAATTATTCTTAAAAATTGTAATATTAATTAAATTTTGCTGAAATGTCATTAAAGAACATTTGTAATTTATTGTAAGTATGAAAGTTTAAGGAGTAGTTGATGACCGGTCTAGGAGTTTAATAGATGAACGGAGGCCGAGGCGTAACAGATGGTATCAGAGCTATGGGCTAACGCAAATTCCAATAAGACAAAAGCTAAATGAAAAGTCCTAAGAACGTAATGTTTGAGAAGTCATTAGAAATTGTTTAGTAGAGATTGAAGTCTATTTCGAGACCAAGTTTGGGATAAAGATAATGCGAAAGAATATCTCAAGAATTGGATGATGATAACAAACCTTAATTAAAGAATGAGTAGTAGAATGAATGTCAGAAGACAAACATTGTGAAATGCCGAACAATTGCAGCAAAAGTATGAGTAAGTTTGGACTAAAAAAAACTTTGAAGGTCTATTATCAATCTTGGAATAGGAAAGGAGAATGTCATTTGGAAAACGACAGTATGTTGTAATTTGGGATTAGATAAATCCCTAAGTAAATGAATTAAAGTTAAAGAAGGATATAAAGAAAAGAAGGAAGTTTCATAGATGACATTTTATTTTTAGAATGAACATATGAATATGGTAGTAAGATAACATAGAAAAGATATATAAGGTAAGGGATAACGTCAATGTTGATTTGGAATTTAGAAAGGAAGTAGTCAAGGTACCTATTGATGAAGTAAGAATATTGGGCAATTGAGGGTATACTAAAGACATGATGAGATCATTAAGAAGGTAATCAGTTCATTAACATTATGAACAGTAAATGATATTTGGGAGAACAACTGTATGTAAAAAGTTGGAATTTCATAAAAACCCTTAAGAAAAGGATGGGAAGGTGGAGGAAAGTTTAAAGAAGATAAGAAGGTAAAAAATTGTGTTTTACATTTAAATACAAACGTAAAGCATTCGATAATGTTGATGATGAGATAGAAAGATAAAGGATCTAAATTGTATATGTTATATTCAATTAGTAAATTGAACCCTAATGATGAGCTGGATTTAGAAAGAAAATATTAAAATAGATAATGGTTACGTAAGAATGTAATAAGGACATTTAAAGGTGAACAAAGTATGAACTTTATGGGAGGTAATGAAGGAACGTTGATGATATAGTATGAATATATGAGTAATAGAGAATAATGGAATTTGATGTACAGAGATGGCAATTGGTAAAGTTTTAATAACATAATTTCAAAATTGGAAGATTAATGGAATCAAAGGGATGAAGGATTGAAATGAATTCAAAAGATTTGAAAATATAAATTTTGTGGAAGATGAAAATAGAATATTAAAAATATAGAATAAAAGTACTGATGATATGGAATGGTAGAACTAGATGGGAAGAAATATTTCAAGAGTTAAATGACAATGATGATGATCTGAAATTAAGAATGGATATGGGAGCAAGTGTAGAAGAAAAAGAGGATTAGGTACCAAGTTAAGACAGTGGGAGGATAACCCAGTTGGATATTACTTAGAAGGTTTGTTCTTGAATAACTTGGAATGGGAACACATAAGAGCTAAACGTTGATTGGAGAAACAATAGTATGTTATTATTCAGAGTTAAGAGAAAACCCTTCCCAAATGAAAAATTAGAATTAAAGATGAGTATAAAGGGAGGAGAAAAGTAATGAACCATGGAAGAGTATGATAATGGATTATGGATGGATCTAAGAAAACTTGAAGGAGGGTACGTAAGGAATTCAACAATATTGGTAATAGTACAAAGTGAATGAGGAATGATAAATTCTGAGACATTCAAAAAATATAATAAGGATTACAGGGAGGATAAAATAACTCTCTAAGAAGTAAAAGTAACAAAAGATGACATGAAGAGTGATCATGGAATATTAAGAAAGTGGTATGGAAGTACTAAGAACACAAAGTAAGAGGATTTTGTATTGGATATTCAGTAAAGTGTAATGATAAATATGTTAAAGCAGAATGACCAATGAAATCAAGAGATTTTGGAAGAATTTTGGAAAGAGATACGTGAGTAGAGTATACATTGGAATCATATGAGAATTAAATTATTAACGAAAATAAATGGATACACTAAGGCTGTTCTTTATTTAAGGGGGAAAGTAAACCGATAATGATGAGTTAACAAGAATAAAGAAATGTAAGTGGAATTGAAGAAAGATTAAGCCGAGTATAGAAGATAAATGATTTGAAGAGACTGGAGAGACCCAATAAGTCAGGTTTATAAAGATAATTCTTAAGAAAGTTATTAAGAAATGTTTTGGAAGAAATAGTGTTAAGGTATTAAATGATGTAAGTTGAAAGTATGTTTACATCCACTTGGTAGTGGAATTTCGAATTTCGGAAATTCTTTAAGTAGGGAGGATGTAAATTTTAAACCAGAGTCTATGTAATGTATGAACTAGTGAATGTGAAGGTAAGGATGAAGCAAAAGTTACTTTGTTATTCGAAACTTTGAATTTCAGGGATGAAATTCCTTTAAGGAGAAGGATGTGAGACCCTGAAAATTTAAAATGAAGGACATGTAAACAAATTGTACTTTTTGATTGCAAACTTTATGCACGTCTAGCAAGTTGTTTATAATTGAAGGCAAGGTTAGACAAATTTTTTCTAAGTATGTATAAGTAAGTTACGTTGATCTTTAACTTAAGAAAGTATTAAATATAAATTGAGATTGGGGAACAATGTATGGTCAGTTCTAGTAATTTTATTTGGCCAACCGTTAAGCTAGGAACGAACAAGAATGGTGAAAAAGACTTAAATGAATTATGGATCGGTTAAAGTGTAAATGGATGAATGAGCTGAATTAAAGTAAATTTAGATTATGGATTAAAACTACGTTTGATAATGGACAGAGCCAAAGAGTCTTTTTGGTCAAAATATTGTGGAAGAAGGTGGTCCAAGAAGTAAGAGTTATTAAGTAAAGCTAAGACCAAATTAACTTGGTTTTTGGACTTGGATAAAAATATGGATGGAAAGAAACTTAAGTTGGGTTAAGTTAAATTAAATATGAATTAAAGAGGAATTAAAGAAGTGGATCAAGCCCATTTTTAGGAATAATCGAATTTTGAGGCACAAATGGAGGCCCGAAGTTACTAAAATTTTAAAACAATGTGAAAGTATATTTTTGTAGCCAACCCAAGTTGAAATTATCTAGTTAAGTTCTAAGTAAGAAATAGACCAAAAGTGATTTGAATGTGGGCTAAGGAAAATTATGAGAACTTAAGGTGGGGCTAAAGCGGAAGACTAAGCCAAAAGAAGGGGATATGATTGAATTTTCGAAAAAAAAGAGGGCTGATAAGAGCTATTTTGTACTTAATATTTTACTATATTTTGCACTTGATTTATCAATTTTTGCTTAAAAAGCCCAATCAAACAAGAGATAATTGTTATATTTTTAATTTGGATTGCTACTCTTTATTTGAACTTTATTTTATAGGTTTCTGTACCTATTTTCGTGCAAATATGGGCTTGAAACGGACAAGGAACGAATATGGGTTGAAGAATGGCAAAGCTGTAAATAAAATGAACTCTGTGGCATAGGCAGTAGCTCCCACGGTCAGCCCGTGGGAAGGGCCACAGCCGTGGGAGCCGTCTGGCGTGATTTTTCACTTTCTTACTCCGATTCTGAAAGAGGTATCTGATCCGGATCATTCATGCATGAATTTGACATAGATTCAGATTGTGTATCTTGTCTTATAAATAGCACAGATCTCAAACCAATTTATGTATCATATTATCAATTTTCATAATTCATAGTTAGTAGTTTAGCAGTAGCGTTGTAGAGACGGTGCTCGGTAGGGAGATTTCAACACAAGGCGAAGGATTTCTGTACGAGTAACTATGGTTGTATCTATCTTTTCTTTTTCTTTCTTTAATTTAATTATGTTC
>JAUMHB010086536.1:0-11558 GCA_032359685.1 Pittosporum tobira
TCGTTTTTAATCAGAAGATTTATGCTTTGGGATCCTCCTATACTATGATTCCTGATATTTACAAGTATTTTGAGGTGTATGATCCTAACACTGATAAATGATCTGCACTGCCCAATCCTCCCTGGAACTTTTCTTAGTTGGTAGGCGACATTGTTTTAAATGGAAAGCTTTATGCCTTTGTTAAGACGCCTCTTCATAGATTTCGTGTCTTTGTTTTCGATCTTGTCAAGGAGGATTGGATCACTTCTTTTGAATATTCTGAGGAATGTGTTTTCGATGGGTACCCACCAACCCCTTACTGCTACGCACTTGTTGATAACAACCTCTATGAATGTCCATATTCTGACGGTAATATTATTTAAGCATGTGGTTCTCTTCCTTGTGTAGAAGAATCCTCTAGTATAGATGACAAAACCTTGGTGCATACCTTGTTCAACAAAAGGGTGGGGATCTTTCCTGACTTTTATGAACATCACACTCCAGCATGTTATTCCTCAGCAGCTTTGCTTCACTTCGGAAGTAAACACATTTGTCATTTGCTGAGCGGGCGCCTTGCAGAGTACAAGGATTCTGATTATGTTGACTGGGATACGAATACACGATATTTTAGCATCAATGTCTTTGAACCCCATCTTGACCAAACATATGCCCGAGAAGATTGGCCTGACCCAGGGGCCAAGGCTATGTGTGTATATTCTTCTCATTTTATCAGTAACACTTCCATGTCCACTGATGGTGATTTGCTTGGCATCTGTCTTGTATCTGTAAGTTTTCTTTCGTCCTTTTATCATTATCTTATACAATACTTCTCCGTTCCAGAATCCAAGATAATTTTGGTTTATATCATACTAGGTTTGTGAAATCTTAAAACTCAAATTATGATATAAATTTGTTAAATTTTCAAAATTTTGAAGTTTGTTCCTTGGAGTATTTTATATGCAGTTTTCATTAGCTTTGACATCAATCAAAATTATATAATTCTCTGCAAATTTGAATTTTATAATTTCACATATACACTACATTAGAAGTCATACATATCTCTAATATAAGAACGGAGGGAGTATGTATGTGTATATTTATACACACGCACGCACACATATACGTACGTACTAAACACACACGGGCTGATTTACGAAGTAAACCATGGCTGCTTATGCACCCACTCAAATTCCGAGAAAATAGATAAATTAACTAGGGTAAAGTACAAAATGCACCCTAAAGTTTTACGGAAAATACAAGTTGCACCTTAAACCAAATTCTAAAAAAAAATCACCCTAAGCTTTCATTCGGTGAATTAAACGCCCGGTAAGAACAAAGGAAACAAATTTATAATGATCATATTCTTCTCATGGAGTATATCACTTACTCCCACTGGTTCTGTATACTCCTTGGTACGAAAATCTCTACCATGCGCATGCTCAAAAACATTCCTCCAATACCTCAACAACTCAAATTCACTATCTTCTATATAAGTCGTCCTTTGAGAATTAGAGATTTAATGAGATAGTCAACCCCACACTTCTTAATATTCTCTTTTCACCCATAAGAATCTGAAATATTAAGTAATCCAAAAAGCACTTGTTGAAAATTAGGCTTCGCCTCAAGTAACTGTATCTTAGGATAACAAGAACTACAATATTCGGCTCAGCGACGATTGGACATTTACAAGTGGAATTGAGTGTATTGTACCTAAACGCCTTATTAACATTTCTCACATATTTAAACAGAAATTGCAGATAATTTCACTTGGGACTTAAAACAACTTCATATCCGAATAAGTTCGTAAAAATCAACTCATCCAACTTCGATATATCCTCTTTCAGCAAATTTTGATAAGGAACAAACTGACACTCGAAGTGGAAGAGATTTATAATTAATATTTTTATTTTTATTTTTTATTTTTATGACTTTAGTCAATTAAAGGTCCACAAACTTACATTTTTCCTCTTTGTGCAACACAAACAGCTCATGCATGAGCTTAAATATGATTTGCTTAACATTATCAGCTGGAAACATCTCAATTGACAGGAGACTGATTCCATGAACCCGTGCTAATTGAATCAGATTCTAAGACCATAAACAACCGGACAAGTCCTGTTGCTCCTTCAAAGTTTACAAGTTTATTGCTCCAATTTTTTGTTTAAGAAAAAAACATAAAATTCAACAGACTAAATTCATATATAGAAAAATTATAAACATATGAATTTAGTCTGTTGAATTTTATATATATTTTTTTTAAACAAAAAATGAGAGCAATAAATTTGTAAACTTGGAAGGAGCAACAAGACTTGTCCGGTTGTTTATGGTCTTAGGATTCGATTTAATTCGCATGGAATCAGTCTCTTGTCGATTGGGATGTTTCCAGCTGATAATGTTAAGCAAATCATATCTAAGCTCATGCGTGAGCTGTTTGTGTTGCACGAAGAGGGAAAGTGCAATTTTGTGGGTCTTGAATTGACAATCATAAAAATGAAAGAAAAAAAAAATATTAAGTACAAATTTCTTCCACTTCAAGTGGCCGTCTGTTCCTTATCAAAACTTGCTAAAAGAGGATATATCGAAGTTGGACGAGTTGATTTTTACGGACTTCTTCGGAGATGAAGTTGTTTCAAGTCCCAGGTGATTATCTGCAATTTTTGTTTAGATCTGTGATAAATGTTAATAAGGCATTTAGGTATAATACACTCAATTCCACTTGTAAATGTCCGATCATCGCTGAGCCGAATATTGTAGTTCTTGTTATCCTGGGATACAGTTGCTTGAGACGAAGCCTAATTTTCAACGAGTGCTTTTTGGATTACTTAATATGTCAGATTCTTACGGGTGGAAAGAGAAGATTAAGAACCGTGGGGTTAACTATTTCATCAAAGTTTTGATTCTCAAAGGACGACTTATATAGAGGACAGTGAATTTGAGTTGTTGAGGTATTGGATGAATGTTTTTGAGCATGCGCATGGTAGAGATTTTTGTACAAGGAGTATACAGAAGGAGTGGGTGAGATACTCTATGCGAAGAATATTATCATGATTATGATAAATTTGTTTTCTTTGTTCTTACTGGGCTTACAAAAATTGATGACCAAACATGCAATTTCATTGCCATCCGATCTATAACCTAATGCAAACCTCTCGTGGTCCCCCTCTCCCTCTTTGAGCCCCTCAGTAGTTTAGTATTTAATGATTTTAACATCAGTCTCCCTTGATCTTCCTCTCTATATGATGTTTTTGACAATTAAATATAATTGATGTAATGACAAATAAATTTATGAAATTTTGACAATGTCACTTGTTGTATTGACCGCAATAGCAAACATATATGAAAACTTTGGCAATTAGCTATCAGTGTCGGCACTAGTTTATTAATATTGCTTTGATAATTAGCATATCACTGACACTTGTAATTTCCTTTATAAATGTTTGTTTTTATAACATAAAACACCAAGATATTAATTTATTATTTTAAAAGAAAATTTTTTAAAAAACATTTTTTTTCTAGGTTATAGTTGAATCGATCACTTGGGATTCTGTTAAGATGGTTAAAACTAATTATTATTATTATTTTTATTTTTACATAAATATTTCTAATTTTGATATTGAAGGAATATTATACATTAAGAACGAATTCTTAGCAAATATGATAATAAACACAAAAGATTGAAAAGTCAAAATTATATCTATCAAGCATGACAACAAATTGTAGGTGATAAACAAAAATAAATTGTTAATTGAGAGATCTTACCAAGATCTTTAGTCGAATTCAAATAAAGTGTTATTTATCAATTATAATAGATTATTTTATATTTATAAATTTGGTAAAAGCATAATTATCCACCTACATATATAAATAATTGTATGTAATGTTGAATGTTAGGGCAATTGAGATTAGTAATGTTGAAGTTGTAACACTCTCAAGTAGAATGATCAAAATTTAAAGAGTTGTGATTTTATAGACTTTATCGTAGAGGTAAATGGGGGAAATTCAACGGCGTTCTTGTATGACTTATATTACATTGTGTGATATTCTAAATGAAGTATAACACTAATTTTAGTTAGATTTGCGTCATTTGTAGATTTTCACCTTTTTCTTGTATCAAACACAAGCTTTATATCAGTTTTCCAGTGGTTTTGGTGACCAAATATTATACACCTTGTATTAATACATCTGAGTTTCTATTAACTATTTTGCTGATGTTTAGCAATTTCTGTCGTGGATATTATATTCTTAAATTGAATTGGTTGATAAGGACTGATGCAATTTGATTTCGGCTTTTAATTTGCACCATGGTTTTACTGTGGAGTTCATAAGTGGAACTGGATACATAATATGTAGTATGCAAAAGTTGCCTGTATCTTCTTTATTAGTTATGCATTGAACTTGGAACAATTGGTCCTAACATCATTTTTTTTTTTTTTTTTGATATTTGGAGATTTCCTATTGTTGCATCCGAAAAACCTGTTCCAGCTTCACCAAAAATAGACGGGTTCTTATAATTTTTTTAGTAGCACTAGTACAGTTGCCACGGGTCCACGGTTTAAATATTTCCCCAAACAAAACAAAAAACAAATTCATTCAGTGAATTATGAAGACAAAGACAGACAAAGCTGTGTGCAGTTCTCTTCATATACACAGTTAAATTTGCTAATTGTAGTTTTTGGATGGCCAAAGATTTGCGTTCTGTATTTTGAAACGTGAAAATGAATGGTAAAGATTTCCAGGATTTGCTTTTCATGGGTGTTCTATTGAGTTTTATTGTAGATTTGTAATTTTACTTGTAAAATTATTTTAATTTGTTTCAGTGCTTGCCTATGTATACTACAAGTTTGTGTAAAAAACTGTTTGTGCAGAGCATCTTGAATTAAGAAAAGAGATATCGACTCTTCTGAATCTTCAGAAACAGGTTTGTGTGTGTTTTCAGTATGTGTTCTTTGAGATTCAAACTTGAGTTTTACTATATCTAACACCTGACTTGATATGTATATTTTATTATTGACGTGGTCAAGGTCAATTGTTTGTAAGATTCTAAATAAAATATTCTGAAGCAGTCTGTTTATCTCTCTGTGATTAACTATCAGTTTAAGTACAAGGAGGCTAAAGGCTCATCTTATCGTGAGGTTTCTTATTCGGAGACACCAGGCACACCAAAGGTTAGTATTTGTTACAGAGGGGGAAGAAAGGTTCCGTTTTGTTGAATTCGTGTCTTTATAATTGTGAAAATGGCTTCTTTGTATGCATGATTCTCAGAACTGGATTGGACAATGATGATACAGGATATTAGATGGCATACCCTTCCTTTTACAACTGAAGGTTAACTAATCCAATAGAACCAAGACAGCAATTTACCAAACAACGTATCCAAAGCTGCATTCTCAAAAACCTTCAAATTCCTAGCTGTCCATATATGACATATTCCAGCCTCTATTGTCATGAGTTTAATCCATTTTTGGAAACCAGGACCTCTCGGATTACACTTCATTCATTCAGCACTTCATTCCATCTGTCAGGAGCATCAATGATATCACGTCTTTTAATTTCCTTCCAAATTTGAATGATACTTGGCCACTCAAAATAAAGATAATCCATAATCCAGCGACATTATGGTCAATCACTCCTCATCTCAAAAGCTCATCTCTTGTGGTGTATCTTCTCTTTACAGCTAGCCAACAAAGGAAAGCTTCTTGGTGGAGAGCATATTGGTAGAGAGCTTTCAGTTGATGATATGTTAAAAGATAAGCAGACTTCTTCCAATGCAAGATCCTCACAAACAAGGTCCCATCGCAAGAGAGTCCGCGAGGAGTTGAATGTTAGACAAAGTTGCTGGCCAACTTGGAGAGGTAGCTGTTGCGATCAAAAAACTCTCATGACCAATTAATCATTGAGGACCTTTATAATGAAGTGATGAAGACCGAAGGTTTTGATGAAGTCTTTCTAGCAAGTATTTTTGACTATGTGATGGAGAATGAAAGACAAGTCGAGGCATTAATGGTAAAGAATGTGAACCTATGCAAGATTTGGATTTGTCTAATATTATTATGGACTTGTGTAGTATCGTTGTAAAGTTTTGTATAATGTTCAATATATCTTGCTGCTTGTATATTGAAAATTTTCCTCCTTGGGTTCTTTCAATAGGAGCTTTTGCTTGCTTCTTTGGTTATGGGGTTTTGTGGCTTGCTGTCATAAAAGCTGTTGAGTCCTTGCCCTTTTGGCTGGTAATTTCATTGTTATACCCTCTATAATAGGAATAGAGTAGATTTGAATTTAAATATTCTATTACATTATCTATTCTATAAATTGCAAGTTTAGGGAAGTATGTTATCAATGACTTGATAAATCTGAAAATTCTGAAGGATAGTGCTTGTGATAATAGTGAAGTACAATATCAATACGGAATTTTGGTGGCAGATTCTCCCATTCAAGTAATACATCATTATTTTGACATGAAATGCTCTTCAAAGTCATCCCATAATTTTTCCAGTCAATGCTTGTTTATTAGGTATGGGGTGGATTAATAAGTTTCACAATCAATTTCTCTTAATTTGATTTTGATTATATTTGTTAATTTTTTTTTTTCATAATTTGATGAAAAAAATTGAATAATTTTCTATATATTTGTAGTTAATGTTATTGGCAATTTCATTTTTTGGTATCAAACATTAGGAAATATAAGATTTTTCCAGAAAATAATTTTTTCGGAAACTATTTTTCAAAAAATATTTTTCAGAACACATTTTCTTTCTATCAAACGGAGCCTTAATTTCAAAATCCATTTCCAGCCAATAGCATGTTTTGATGATGGCAATGTAGTGAAAACCCAAGTCTTATTTTCTTCAAGAGCCTTGATCTCAGTGAGCATAGTTTGAGTCCAATGTGGATCTTTCAAAGCTTGAGTAAAAGAGGTTGCTTCTGAACATAAAGATGTGGAGGGCAGAAAATGTTGATATGAAGGTTTAAAATGTGCAACTGAAAAATAATTGCCCAGCGGGTACTGAGAAAAAACAGCAACTGCAAAGGTTGACGGTGGAATAGTATTCGACAACCTAAACAAATCAACAAAATTCTGGTACTTAGCATGAAGTGCTTGATGTCTGACAGGTTGAACTTCAAATACTGGCATTGTAGAGCTAGGATTTGGCATTGGAGTACTATCGGAGACTGAGGATTGAGGTGTGCTAGGAGAACATGTATTTGGGATACCAACATCCCAAGTGATAATAGTATCAAAATCATCAACAAACGTTTGCTGAGGAGGAAATAAACCTGAATGAGAAGTGACAGAAGATGTGGAAAGATAATAGGAAAATATATCTTCATGAAACTTTACATCTCGACTCACAAAAGATTTCTGAGTTCGCAGATAAAGGACTTTGTAACCTTTTTTTCCCATGGGATAACCAAGGAAGAGACACTCCAGAGATTTAGATGCAAACTTATCCTTGTGGGAAAGTAGATTAGATGCATAGCACAGACATCCAAAAACTCGCATATGGGAATAGGTTGGAGAAGAATCAAGTAGAACTTCATGTGGAGACTTTCCATTCAAACAAGACAGATGTAACTTGTTTATAATATAAGCAACTGTCAGGATACAATCTCATGAAAAGGAAGAAAAGCCTGAAAACGAAGATCCCTAGCTACTTCCAAAAGGTGCCTGTGTTTCCTCTCGGCCATTCCATTTTGTTGAGAAGTGGAAACACAACTAGTTTGATGTAAAATTCCCAGAGAAGCAAGAAAATGAGTGACTTCTTTATTAGAAACTTTGTGCCATTATCAGATCGAATGATCTTGATAGTTGTGTGAAAATAATTTTGGACATATGCAAAATAAGAATTTAGTATAGAGAACACTTGTGTTTTGGAATGCAACAAATAAATCCAAGTGCATTTGGATAAATTTTCAACAATGATTAAGAACATTGTACAATTTCCATGAGTGGGATGCCTATAGGGGCCCCAAAGATCTAAATGTACAAGATTAAATTTATTCTGAGGGACAGAGGAACTCAAAGGAAAAGGGTTCCTAACTTGTCTAGCCATAGGACAAATATCACGAGGAAAAGTATCTTTATTCTGAAACGAAAATCCAAAAGATAATTTCTTAAGAACAGGAAAAGGAACATGTCCCAATCGGGAATGCCAGAGTTTGCCTTCAGAAACCTGCTGAGCATAGGCTAAAGAGGAAAGATTTTGTCCAGTATCAAGCTTGTAAAGATTATGGTGCATATTACCAATCGCCTTCACAGTTCTCAATACCAGGTCCTGAATCACACAGGAGTTGGAAATAAACGAAATGCGACAGTTTGAATCTCGTGTTAGTTTACTAACAGCTATCAAATGAAAGTGGAAATCAGGGACACAAAGCACATCATATAGAGTAATCTGGGAAGTAATATGAACTGTGCCTGTGTGTGATATGTGAAAAATGACCATTAGGCAGCTGTATGGTGGAATTCATTGGAACGTGATTGGAAAGAAAATCAACAGAGCAAGTGATGTGATCCATGGCGCCTGAGTCTATAATCGATACCAACTTGTTTGTGAAGGAAGATACACAAACAGTGTTAACAATAACAGGGTAAAAAGGAGTACCTGTATGAGGAATTTCTGAAGGTCCAACAAGATTGGATGCAAATGGATACAAACACTTGTGATGATGAGCCATATGCACCAGTAGTGTCAAAATTGCCATAAGCCATGGAAAAATTCATTGGAGGATTTATTGCTGATGAAAAACCATAAGGCATTGCAGCAGACACTTGAGAGAACTGATATGGAGAAGAATTAGCAACTGGAGGAATACTGTTTCCTATAAAATTGCCAGGAGATAAACTAGGAGAAATGTCAAAATTGGTGGAGACATTGCCAGTGCTATGAGAGAAGGCAGGATATCCAGCTTGAGCAACAGTTTTAGGGCCAATTTTATTTGCAGTATATGACTTGTGCCACTCTAGATATCCATTAACATAAAACATTTGTCTCGAGTGTGATTCTTTATTTTGCAATGATCACAAAATAAGTTTTATTTTCCAGAGTTTTTGTTGCCAGAGGAAGGAGTTGAATTAATCTGCACGGATCCTTTATGAAATTTATCATAATTTCCAAAATTCCTAGTTAGAATAGCAGCAGAATCAGGCATAGTAAAAGACTGAGTGACAGCAGATCGAGTTCTTTGATTTTCTTCTTGTTGGAGCAGAGAAAATGCTTGATTAATGTCTGGCAAATGATGCATCATTAAAATTTTACCTCTAATAGCTGTGTAGAAATCATTTAGTCCCGTCAAGAACTGGGATACCTTGAGAGTTGTGTCCATCTGCTCTCGTAGTTTATTAGCATTACATGTGCAGTTACAAGTGCATTTAGGTACATGTGACAGAGTAGCATATTCATCCCAAATAGACCTAAATTTGGTGAAGTAGGCAGAGATTGACAAATCTCTTTGAAGTAATGAGGATACATCTTTTTGAAGATCATATAACCTAAGCCCATTGTTCTGTGTAAACATAGTATGCAAATCGTTCCATAGATCACTTGCAAATGACATATAAACTATGCTTGAAACAATTTCAGCATAAATAGAACTTATTAGCCATGAGATTACCATGTCGTAGCAGTGTAGGTAGTACTGAGAACCTATTGCCGAAACTTTGATAGTTCCATCAACAAATCCAAGCTTATTTTTCGCAGACAAAGCAAGAGACATTGATCTTTTCCACTGGCTAAAATTTGGACCGAAGAGTGGTTGTGCAACAAGAACTTGGCCAGGACCATCAGAGGGATGAAGATACAGAGGATGATGTCTATCTAATTTGATGAATTGATACTCATCATCATCATTCTCAGTGTTTGGTGTAGAAGAATTATGTGGAGTAACCATACTGATCTTCAATCGAAACGACTGAAAATCAACAAGATTCTTTAAAAAAAAAAATTAATAGAGATTGATCAATTTGATCAACAGAAATTGATCGATTTGATCAATTGATTATGCGGAAGCAAGAAAAGATTGTGAAACCCTAGATTTCTAGAGTGAGAAGCGCTGATACCATGATAAGAGAGCAACTCTACAGCGAGAAATAATACATGAGAAAATGAATTCTATATTCAGCAAGTATTGTGCACATTACATTTATATGAGACTTTCCTACCTATACATACAGAACCTGTAAATATACAAAGTAACAAACTAATATCCTTGAGTGGACCAAACATCCACTACTCTAACGGACTAGCTGATAACATCATTCATATACACAAAAGACAATATTACCCTTCAACCTTTTTCTGCATCTACAGCTTTGTCTTTGTAAACATTTTCACAAAAAGTCATAATAGTTTGGGGTTGGGAGCAGAAGGTCAAGCACATCTCATCTATACACAAGTTTGTTGCTTCTTATTGTATTTTTCATTAATCGATTACTACTCAAAATAAAACAGAGCATTGCCACAAACTATAGACCGGGTCAGCTCATTACGGCCCATCTGTTCCAAAATTGTGAATGAGACTATTTTGAAGCCCAAATGGTCCAGCGAGCTTTACATCCAAAATGCCTCAAGAACAGTCTCATATAGTCATTGCTGCCTTCTGCATAACAAAATACCAGTGTTACTGGTAATGAGATTGGAGGAAATAAATGACTAAACTAAGGTACATCCAAAATGCCTCAAGAACAGTCTCATATAGTCATTGATGCCTTCTGCATAACAAAATACCAGTGTTACTGGCAATGAGATTGGAGGAAATAAATGACTAAACTATGGTACATTACCTTATTATTCAGAATCCAAGATCAAAACTAGGGAATTCGTCAGGGATACACATGCTGGGACTTTTCATTTCAACATCACAAGGGTCACGAGAAATACGGTCGCTTGAAGCTAATGTACTGAACCTCGAAGCTTCGTTAAATTTTGGACTGATTCCCATGTCGTCTGCACAAGGCGGCTACACCAAAGAATTTGCAAAATATGATATAGTATCAGAATCATGAACAGTATCAGTGAAAGCAAAGCTGCACTGAGTTATATCCCTTTCTTTTCTCACACTTAACAACGGATAGCATGCCAGCATCTTATTATCTTATATTATTTGGGTTCTAAACTCTGAAGCTCAAACAAATTAAATAAGAATAATGTTCCGTGTGCATTATCTTGAAAATACAAAAATTTCAAATTTGTCAGTGTCATACTACCCCAATGCTATCTCACACCATTACTAAATGTAAGATACAGGATAACTATGCCATCACTTGCAAGTTCCAAACTTTTCCTTCCGTTATTGTTATTGTCCAATCTATACACTGGTTTCTAGTTAGAGCCAAAACAATAATCTACTTAAGACTTTGAACATTAGATGGACTTAGAGTTTAAATTGGCTTGGCCATACAACGGCAAACATGCATTTATCTACTATTCAAACATTCATAGTACGCATTTTCATACACCTATAATTTCCCAGTTTATCAAATTCTTACATGAAGCTAAAATTGGCTTTTGTCATATCAACTAAGAATTTAAAGTCCTACTATCATCAAAGTTAGCTATTGCAGTTAGATAAATAGTATCTCT
>JAUMHB010086547.1:0-11554 GCA_032359685.1 Pittosporum tobira
TAATTCGACTAGAGAAATAATCAAAAAGAAGATTTTTATTTATTAAATCATTCTCAAATATTCGGGTTCTCACAACACCTTTGACTTTCTTGTCCTCTTTGTAGGCATCTATACATCATATTAAGTATTATTATACCTTTCATAGACATTATAATCAATCATGATCATAAACATAATCCCCCCTTTTACCAACCCCACAACAATAATCTTTATACAATAAATCTCATCCTCTTCCATGCAATTTCAATTATCCACTAATCATGTATGCTAATAAACCAACTAAATCAACCAAAAATCAATCTATGATCTTTGATTTAAACAAAACCACAAGTACTTATTTTTACTATAAAAATCACAAGTTAAGATTAGGGTTTATATCGTCCAACCTTGATGATTCCAAGCCAAGCACCAAGCTCCAGTGGATCAAGCTTCCTTGAACCTCCTTGTTCTTGATCAGCAAGTGCAACTAAGCCCTTAAAGTGATGCTTTACCTACTTGTCTTGAGGTAATCTATAAGCTTGAAGTTGATGATTTAAGGTTTTAAAGTATTTGATCTTGCTAGGGATGCAAAGGTTTGCTAGGGTTTTTCTTTCTTTTCTTGGTTTTCTTGGTTTTCTCTTTTTTTCTCTCTAGCCTTGGAAGCAAAAAATGAAACAATACTCCCTCCCCTTGAATCCGTCCACCTTAAGGGAGGGAGCAAAGTTCTTCTTTCTTCTTTCTTTTTGTTCATGACACTTGAATCGTTGAGATCAAAAATTCTTAAGACACTTGGATGGCTTGGATTGCTTGTTCAAGGATGATCATCTTTTCTTGCCACTTGGATTGCCACTTGTTAATCCATCTTAATTCCCTCCATGAATTCTTGCCAAATAAGGCCTTTAGGTGGCAACTAATTAATTAAAACCACACAATTTGGACACATAAGGAGGTTTAGGTGGCACTTCATCAAATTGTCACATATTCCTTCATTTTGCTTGCATTTTAGCCTCTAGACCTCCAATTAAAAATTCGGCCATGCCTCTAGGGTTTTAGAAATTTTAAGTTGCCTCTTAATCCATTATTTAAGTCCATGCATTCACTTGAGATAATGTTTAATTCCTTAAACACAATTTGGTTCTTATTCCAACATCCCAAAAAGCAACTAACTAAGAAATAATCATCATTCTTCATTACACAATTAATTCACATTCAAAAATAATTCACAAGGTCTTGATTAATTTTCTGGGTCCTCACAGTATACAAGGATGAGGATTAAATCATGTGTGTTTTGTGTGTTTGAGTAGTTCTATTGTTTTAGTAAACTCTTTTTATAGTAAAAAGAAAAATCTTAGCTTTACACACATTATTAGGGTTGGATCTTTTCTTAATGAAGGATACAGTAACCTCACAGATTGGTGCAGAGATAACAACTGTGAAGATATAAAGGAAAATTTATACACAGGTTAATATTGAAAAATTTATAATGGCATATTTTTATGTCTCCATTTTGTACCATCAACATCATAATTTCACTTGCTTGAGATACTTACTTTTATTAACCACTTATTGACTTACATGTCATTTAATTATCTTTAGCTTACTCCAATATCTTATATTTATTATCAATAGTATATAACATCACTTTAACTAGAAGAAATTGTAATTTCTTCTATATATTTAACTAAATATTTGTCAACTACCATATAGTAAATGTTCTAACCCTATAATATACAAAAGTTTCATATATTAGCAAATTAAAAGTTTCATATATTAGCAAATTAAACATTGTTCATGGATATAGCATTTTGTATGGTTAGTTTTCATAAGCTACATGTTGTAATAGCACATTAGATGAACCAACTCATGTTTCTCTATATGTTTCTTCCTCATGAAATTATGAACACAATAAATTTTGCACTAATTTTTACAGCAAAGGCAAAATATATTTTATTACTGAAAATCTGAAAGGAAACTAATGATCCAAAAGGTTTGAATCAAAAGAACTTACAATGCAGTCAGCTCCACTTGCAGGAACAATCCTGGCATATTAATCCTACGCTCCTTGGCCCTAGCACATTAATATTACCCACCCGTACAGTAAAAATCCTAGAACAATCCTGGCACGTGAATTTTGCTTGAGTTCCTGTTTTATATAGCTCCCTTATAATCAAAATTTCCTACTCATCAGAATAAATAAATAATACTTTTTACTCATAATCACTCATGTTTTCGATCAGCAATTGATCAAAAAAGAATAAAATAAGAGAGTACTGCATTTGTACCAAAAATTTGTCAAACCAACTGAAAAAGGGTATTAAGAATAAAGAAAGGGGCAAAAAAAGGACTACGAGAAGACAGAAAAATTTTGTGAAGGAGAAAATGATCAAAAGGAAAGAGCCATAAAATTTAATTAAGAGCTGGGATTATGCTTAATGTATTTATTGAGAGAGAAATAAAGAACATAGAGTACAATATTGATAACGGGGCTAATCCTTTACCTCTACGGATATAGCAACTTTGTGACATTTGAAACATTGAGTTCAAGCTTAATGTAAGTGACAGCTACATAAAACATTAGTTTAGGCCTACTACAGATTTTCCATAGGAGAGAACCTTGATCTAGGAAGATAAATCTAAACTTTTGATCCGTAACTCAGATTTCAGCCCATAATATATCACAATGACTAGAATGATGCATATTTTAAGATTTCTTGCCTTCGATCAAAGGTTAGCCGAAAATGAAGTCAAAGCAAAAGTCAAAGGTAATCAAAGTTTGGTCAACTTTCGGTGTTTTATTTTAATATTTTTTTGTTATTTACCTTTTCCTATGTAGTTTCAAGGTCGTTTAATATTTATTAATTATTTTATTTTGGATGATTTATTTTTTAAATAGGGTTAAAAAGCTGGAACTTATGAATACGTACCCTCTGTGGTTCAGTATTCAATTCAATTATAATTCGACCTTAGGTTTACTCTATTAGGGTTGTTTTACAGTTTTTATCTCTTTTTTTTTTTCTTGTGAATTTCTTTTATTACAAGGCTATTTGTTTATCTAGTATTTCACAGTGTCATAACAAGTAAGAGTTAAGGTATGGAAGTTGGGAAATCTTGTGTGAATTTGTAATGGGCATGGAACAAATGTTATTGTCAATTTTGTAAGGTGTTTTGCAGTGGCAGACTCCATGGCCCAAATATTCCAGGCCTTCAAGCGGTTGCTAGAATTTTCTATGCTTACAATTGAACTTATTATTGACACATTAACTAATGGAGTCATCGAATGGTGCATTGAAAATGCTGCAGTTCAAGGAAAATTTGCAATGTGTTTTACAAAGTTGATGGCAACAATTCATGTAGTGCTTCTAATTTGACTTCTCATTCCTCCATTATGCCAATAAAATTGTGCCTTCTAACATGGTCCCGCAACTAAACACTCACCGAGATGGAAATTTCAAAACAAATCAGAAAAAAATAGTTATATCTAATTTAAGAATAAAAATAGTATAATATAATTTGCACTATTATATATATTACCATGTTTGAAAAGTGTTTATATTCTTATATGCGGCATATGCCTGATGGCAGGCTAGCAGCACCCTTTACATGTTCATATAATAAAATGACTTATTTTAGAATTTAAAGTCAGCCCATGAGGAAGACATGACTAAAACTAATATGGATAGATATACCCATATTAGGTACAATATATTATAAACTTCTTATCCAGGTAATTTCACTAAACATGCCAATTACTATTTGATTCTCTGCATCCTTATACAAGGTACTTTGTAAGCTCAACTTCCAATATCTGAAAAAATTCATAGAAGAGAGGTGAAGGATCAATTAAATGTCATTTCTCAATTTTATTTTCGTTTTTCTTATGTTTTGGATTAGGCTCTACCCCATCACACCTTTCATCAAATTTATGCATTTCACTTCTTTTAGAACGTTCCTAAGCGAAGGAACTTCAGAAGAAAATTAAAAAGGTCATTGCTCATTGCATTTCATTTTACTTTCTTGTGCTAAATTAGAAAAAATAATGGCACTCGGCAGTCAACGGTTGCCAAAATTTCAGCGATAGACGTCTGGACGTGCCCTCGTGCTGGTCCAACTAAGAGAAAATGCTGATCGGCAAAAAAATTGTCCTGTCTTCATTTTAGTACAAAAAACCAAAGAAAGAAGAATACTATTACTTTGAAGACACGGATGATATTGTCATTTTTGAGCAAGTAGGTTAATATGCCGCCAAATGACTCAATTTGATGGCTTAATCTAATTGGATTCAGTCCAAAATTATCTGTAATTTCACTTGCTCTGTTGTCTAATTATGTATCTTTGGTCTTACAATTTTTGGTCTAAAAAGGTTGATATATATAGTTGGATCTTTTGTATTTTGTTCGATAAACTCCATATATGTTAACGTGGTGATGCTCCCTCAGATTTATGAAATAAGTCATCTGTTAGAATTTTACGAATCAGTTCGTGAAAGCTTAAAATTTAATTCTTATGTGATTAATTATGGACTTCAAATAATAAATATTTAGAATTTTATTAACTTTTATGTGAAACCCTAGAAAGTGAAATGTATAAGAGTATGGATAATTTTAATGTATATTGTGTTGAGTACTAATTTTACTTGAATTTCTGGAATTAAACATATAAATATATTTACGTAGTATTTTTTTTTACAATTTTCCTTAACTAGTGAATTATAAGAATAAAACTTATAGAATTTAAGCAATTGAAACACCTAAGTAAGAGGTCATGGCCGGCCCTATGAAGAAGTTTACTCCCCTTGGTAAAGAATTTATAAGGATAAGAAAAAGACAAAAAGAATGATGCAAGCAATGGTGACATAAGCCATGTGATGTCATCAAGATAATTTAAGCCATGACATCACTATGGTGACATCACCAAGATGATGTAAGCAAGATAAGTGTCACCTAAATGGCTTGGTGGCTAACTTATATACACACCTAAGAAACCTACATGGCAACCAAAGTCTTGGAGCACCTAGTTAACTTGAAGTCCAATACTCCCACCAACCTTGGACCAACTTTGTGGCCAAATAATTGACCACTTGACCATTATTAGGCCACGGAAAAGGCAGGATATAATAAGCACTTTTAAGCCTTTATACTTAGTCATTTTCCAAGAGCAAACACAAGAAACAAAGGCCAAACACCCCCCACCATAGCTATAGGTATAACACTTAAGAAAACCCAATTCCATTTCCTTGCTTTGAGCATCCAAGTGAATGATTTAGAAGTGTTCTAGTGGTCAAAATGATGATATTTAGCTAGAGAAACCTATCAAAACCCCTTGAAAAACCCTTGAATTCCAAGCATAAACCTTAAACACGAAACCAAACCTCAATAAGTTTCAAGCTTCCACACTCCAAATCAACCTCTTAGAACCCTAAATTAACCTTTGGAGTGCCGGATTCCAAGTGAAGGAAAGTGATTAAAGCCTTCGAAGATCAAGTATACCTTGGAGGAAATTGGAAGCTCAAAGGGTAAATCCTTAACTTGGCTTAATATTTTTAATATTTGTATTTAGCATTTGATAGGATTAAGCATGATTATAAGTAGTTAATGACTATTATATCATGTGTTAATGGTTTGATTTATGAAGGAGGATGGGAACCTCATACTTGAGGTTAATGGAGTTTGCTATTGTTGTGGGGATTGCCAAGGGATGGGAATGATCATTCCATGGAAAATAATACATGTTACATAGAGGAAATATTGACTTAGGATGCATGCTTAGTGATAATCCAATGAATAAGAAAGTATAATAAAGATGAAAACTTAATTAGGTATAAGGAGTCCAAGAATGAGCTAGAGATAAAATTTGGTATAATGATGTTTCATGGTTGAAACCACCCTTATTTAACAATGGTAGTGTTATTAATGGTATGGTTAGTCTATATATGCATATAAGAGCTTAGGAAGGTATTTAAGAAATTTAAAGAAGTTTTTGTAAAAATTACAAAATTGGAAATTTTGCTACTACAGCCCCAATCCGAATTTTGTAGAAAAATATGTGTATGTCCAATGGATTCCAAACCTTTTGTGGAAGTACTTTATAAGTTTATATAATTTTCAATTTTTTTTTGTAAATTTTGAAGTTCATTTGGTATTTTAATAAATTTCTAGAAAGGGACTGTTGTAACCTTAAGAAGAAACAGAGGAACTAAAACTCTGTTATGACATTGAAAAACTATAACTTTTTCTTGGGGTGTTTATTTGAGAGATGTAAATGCAGTCTCTGACTCTCTATCAGAAAATTGGGCATTCCAAATTGAGTGATTCTAAAGCCTGAATATAAATAATGAAATATAATTTCTGTAAATGTAAAGTATGGTGATACTAGACGTATAGATATTAAATTGTGTTTATTTTAGTCCAGGTATAGTGCAGAACATAGAAAATCCTATTTTCAGTTAAGTTCGAAAAATCATATAAAATAATCTATTAGTCTAAAATTCATAAATATTTTTCAGTATATACCTGGGCCATTATAGTTTAATGTCACCAAGTATTTTCCAAATTAAACTTAATTTGATATTTGTATAAATTATTTTAATTAGATTGCTGTAAACTTTTGACATTCCAGAAAATACAAAACTTTAGTAAACTTTGGAAAATGATATCTCTTTTGTTATAAATTGTAATTGAGTAATTATTGAGCCTATTTCAAGCCTTAAAATTGAATAAATTGGTCAACATGGTTAAAGTGTTGAGAGGATGTTGTAGCATAAGTTGAATGTATACAAGTTTAATGCACTCACTGGACCTAAAATAAGATACGAGGAGGGTAAAGGTATCAAATGGAACTAATGACCATAGAAATTAGTGAAGTTTGTAATATAAGGTTGTTTATAGTTATAGGGAAGCAAGTAATAGCCAAGGAATATTCCTAAAGCCGATTAAGGGTTTAACGGAGCTTATTAAGGCAAGTATTTTTACTCGCCCCACTTTTACGTGTAATCTTTTTATTTTTATTATATGTAGTAATTATTGTCATGAATGCATAAGTTTTATTACTTATGCATATGAGATGGAATGTATATTTTGTACATCTCTACCATGCACAATATGACCTTTTAAGGTAACATAGAAAACTCTCAAAATAAAAGGAGTTCGAGTATGCCAAGTGGAGGTTATTACCTGTTTTTTTTACGGAGATAATTTTTGTAGATGTGGTGTGCACATGCGCTAGCTATATATTATCTTGGTCCAAACTGCGTGATAGGATCAGGTAAGTTATGTTTATTTTCTACTCATATGAACGGGTAGAGTTAATGTGGAGGTAACGTGCATACTCACCATTATTATTTATTTTGTTGCATGATTTACATTGTACTCATAGGTCATGCTAGCATTATGGAACTCACCTAAAGTTCGTGAGTTCAACATGAAGGTTTATTTTCAAATATTTCATGTTTACATTTATATATTGAATGATATGTTAGCGTTGAGAGTAGAATACTTGTTGAGCTCTTTTCGCTCACTCTATATATTTGTGGTTCTTGTTTCAGCTAGTGAGACGACCAAAAAAGGCACGAGGACTTGAGGGAAAAGCTCGAGGACAACAGAAGGTAGTTATTGGGTATTTCTCTGACCTAGCAGGCGGATCTTCATTTGTGATGTATTTATATTTACGTTTCCCAATGTTGGTTTGTAATAACTTTAACATTACGTTTCTGCTAATATATGTATATATGTAATACGGGACGTGGAATCCAGGGACATATATCACGTATGAAACTAATTAACTAGCCAAAGATAAAATATGGCCAATGGGAAGGGAACGATGAATGGTTCACTAGTACCTTAAGTTTAGCATTTGTAGTGAAAAGTTAGGGATGGTACATTTCACATTTTGAAAAGAGACTCGTTTTGTTGCGCTACAAAAATTTCTAGAAGGCAACCAACAACTTTCATAGTGGATGGCGTGGTACTAGTGTACCGAGTAGTGCATTAATCCAAGTTTCCATGGCTTAACTATAAACTATAGTTTGGTGAGTTCACAACGCTCCTACCAAACAAGCCCTAAATAAGGTTAGAAAGTTGGTACAAGTAGATACCCTTCTTATGATGTAGTTGAGTATTCTATTCAATTGTAACTATGCAAAAAAACCCCGTGCCAAGCAAGGGTATCAATTTTTCTAGTCTCAATCTTGATAGTACAAATCTAGGCAAAACATTGAGGTGACATATCTTCCTTTTCCCGTGGGGCTATAATGAATCTTTAGAGCTCCAATTTGGTTTCTCTAGCATAAAAAAAAAAAATTTCATGTTCAATGTCATATGAGTATGACTATTAATAAATAAGGGGTAGCCCCAATATTGAAGCTTAACAAACTCTACTACATCCACAACCAACAATGATTTGCAAATCTGCAAGAAAGCAGGAAAGGAGTTTAGTGCATGGGCATTTAAGGAAAGCAACAACTTTCACAATCGTTGACTCACTCTAAGTCCTCCAGTGCCGTGAACTACAAGAACAGTGTCATATCTCATTGCATACAATTGGTTTAAACCATAGGGCTCAAATCTTGAAGACATTAATAGTATGCCACACATATACGTTTTAGAACATCAATAAATAGTTTATATAAGCTAAACAAATTCCAATAAATAACAATATGTTTCTAAATTTTAGTTACCTTGCAGTTACACGATGAGATATAGGAACATTGATTCCAACACATCCCCTAAATTTCTCTCTAAAGGATGACTCGGTCGCTCTCATCTAGTCTTCATATTGTTTCTCGTTAGACAACATTACCTGAAGCAATTTGAATAAGTGAGACTATATGAAAAATATTGAAATCCCAAATAGGAAGATATTGATAACCAACTTATATCAATTTTTATTCCTAATTGAATTTTCGGGACTCCACTTAGAGAGGTGCTTTTTTCAGCCATTCAAAAAGAGTGAATGTAAAGAATGGGTCATGAGGGTTTGGGTCAATATACCTATTCCAGACCTTACGGGCTTTGGCGCAATCCCAAAGTGTGTAAATCATTTTCTATTTCACTATGGCATATCTCACAAGTGTCCACTTTACAAAACTTCCTCTTCAATCAAGTATTATTAGTTAAAAACATTTCTTTGAAAGTTGTGTTTATTAGATATACAACACTGCCATAACCATTTCCATTCAACATTACTTATATTAGAGCCATTAGGATTTAGGATTTTGGAGAAGATAGTAGGCCCGTTTAGGACTAAAATGCTATTTTTATCATTAGTCTAGATTTTATGGTCCGAGCTACCCTAACTGGTTGATTAATATCTAGCTCAGGTACCTTTAATAAAGAAAAATTAAGTTCACCTGGACAAATGATGGGAAAAATGCTACTTATTGTTGGAATTTTATATATCAAGGGGATTGATGTACATCTACGAAACCTATTGTAAGTCGCTTCAATTTTATTTTCTTTGACCGTATAAGGTTAATAAACATATCTCATATTATCTGGAATATATAAAATGCAAAATGGTTAGGAATGGGCATAGACAATTTTGATACGTTTTTGTTTGTTTTGGTGATATCTCATGGCACAAATGTTTCCTCCTTTTGGCTTCTTTAGGCGTTTCGCTTTCCAAAGTTTAACAATATCTTTTGCATCTTCAGCAAGATGTAAGAATCTTTCTTCAAATGTATGTCTGAAAATGAATGCAAAATCCTCAAAAACCTTGGCTGGAGAACCCTAGATTGAGGATTGCAAAACCTAGTATGAGGATATCTATGTAGGATATAAAAAACCATTTTTAAAAGGAAAGAGGGTTATGTGAAAGAAATATAACCAGATGGAATTGAAATACGAGTCCAAAATCCATCAACCTGTGCCTTCTCCTCTCCTTTTATGGCAAACTTGCCTTATATATAGTGCTACCATCATTTTGTTATGTTCATCATGTCTGTGACTTGAGTGTTTCCATATTATTTCACAAAATGAGTTTCATTTTAAAGACGTGCCTACTTTATAATGGTACATGTTCTGTTACTAAAATTTGCCTACTTTTAACGATACATATATCATGTTTACGACTTTAATTCGTGAACAAATCAAACCAACTCATTTATACCAATCACCAATCTTGTAAACCTTTATTTCATCATCTCCATTCTGAATTCAACGAACATGAGAAAAATGGGATAAGTAAAAGAAATAAATTGCATAATTCAATGAAAGATTTAAGATTGAATTTCACATTCGTGAGCATACATTTAAATGAACAAACAGACAAAAAAGAATTCTCATAAGGATGAAAACAAATGTTTGCAATGAAATATATAGAACAAAAATATGAGTGTATCAAAAGAAAAAACTGGGATAAAAACATAGAAATTATCATACTAATTTATATACTCCTATTTACCATTGACCAAGTTAAAGATTCATTGGGAAATCAAGAAAACATAACCCATATAAAATAAATCCCCTAATTGTAACTTGACAGGCAAAATGAGGTTCAAAAAAGAGGCCCACTCACCTAAAACTTTTGCTCTAAAGTTTTGTTCTTGGGGATGGAATCATCCAAAAAAATTTCTTTTCGTTGCGAGATCAGACATCAGAAATTGAGAATCAGTTTGGTAGGGATATACACAACTCTCAATTTTAAACTCCTCAACAACCTTACATTTTCCTTGTCGAAGTACAAAATAAATTAAAAACCAAGAGCAAATCACAAAAAACATAATAAAGGAATGTTATAACTAAAAAAATACATAACATAGACCTTCTAGAAAGACTAACTAACTAGTTCCGACCTATATTTCTGGCAGTGTTAGGTGCAATAACACTCAGAAGAATAAACTTGTCTTTGCGCTACATTGGTGCCTCTTTTAGGGACTGCATTGCAACTAAAAATCCCAAAAAGAAAAAAAATCGTCAATATTGCAATTAATTATTGAACAACCAATTTAAAAAAAGAAAAAAAAAAGGAATGATTGAAGTAGTTTAATGTAATAATTTATTAGAAGTTTACTTGTAAGATTGCAAGATGAGGCTGGCAAAATGATACCAGAGTTGGGTCAAACGTAATACTTCTTAGGGTTTGTCATCTTAACCTTTACAACTACAAAATTATTTCATTATAAACTAAAAATCATTACTTTCTCTGTTCCACAAAAAATAGCTCCATTTGTCATATATTTTTATTCCACAAAAAATAGTCCCATTTGTCAAATACTTTTGTTCCACAAAAAAAAAAAAAGTTCTATTTTAATTGATAATAGTATGAAATGATGCAATGTACTTAAGTTATTTACAACACTTACACTATATTCCCACCACGAATAAACCAAAAGTTCATTACTTTAGGACTCTTTCTCTGGAAAGTATGAAGTATTTTGCAATCAAATAAATTAACTTTATCATAAACAGTGGCTACCTTTAAGGCAATATATTAATCAGTCTATCAGTCTTGTTAGTCAATTGCATAGAACTCGAGCAATGCTTCTGTGAGAACCCGAATATTTTGAATGATTTAATAAATAAAATCTTCCTATTATTATTTCTCTAGTTGAATTATTTTCGCAATTACGTTTTGAAGAACG
>JAUMHB010086591.1:0-14242 GCA_032359685.1 Pittosporum tobira
TATCTCTGTTATTTTATATGTAATGCCTTTATAGGCCCAATTTGATTATGGAATAAACACAATTAATATTTCAATTTTTACAAAATTTTCAGTTTGCTGAATGAGGCGTAGGAGATGCTTTGGACAGCTTCACCCCAGATTCTTCATCTGTTTCATCGAGTATCAAGTATCACGCGGAGTTCGCGCCATCGTTCTCTCCAGACAAGTTTGATCTTCCCAAGGCATTTTATGCAACTGCAGAAAGTGCTAGGGATATGCTTTTGGTAAACTGGAATGCTACATATGAGTACTATGAAAAAATGAACGTAAAACAAGCATATTATTTGTCTATGGAATTTCTTCAGGTATGTTTGTGGGTTAGTTTGATCCAAGGACATGTCCGGTTTAGCTTATTTTTAATTTTTAGGCCTTGGTTTTTCCAGGGTAGGGCATTGCTTAATGCAATTGGTAATTTAAAGCTCTCTGGGCCTTATGCTGAAGCTTTGACAAAGCTTGGACACAATCTAGAAGATGTAGCTAGGGAGGTGAGATGCTTTTCACTTATTTGATAATCACAATTACGGCAGATTACTTCGTAGTACATTTTTAGTATTAATCCTTCAGCTGATTACTGATAGGAACCAGATGCCGCACTTGGAAATGGGGGTTTAGGGCGGTTAGCCTCCTCCTTTTTGGACTCCTTAGCCACACTGAATTACCCTGCATGGGGCTGTGGGCTTAGATACAAATATGGACTTTTCAAGCAGCTCATTACAAAAGATGGTCAGGAGGAAGTTGCAGAAAGTTGGCTTGAGGTAATATTTGCTTTCGTTCTTTCTAATCATCTCAAAGAACTCTCTTTAAACTTATTTCACATTCTTCACTTATGTTGATGTTCTAAAAGGGCAATTTATGTTTCTTATGATTTTAAGAGCAATACACGCATATGAGCATATCTACTTATGGAAACAATTATATCGCATAAGTTGATTAATCAAAGTATCCTTAACAGATGGGAAGTCCCTGGGAAATCATAAGACACGGTGTGTCCTATCCCGTGAAGTTCTACGGAAAAGTCATTTTAGGCAGTGATGGAAAGAAAAAATGGGTTGGGGGAGAAGATCTAACCTCTGTTGCCTATGATGTCCCTGTGCCAGGATATAAAACCAAAACCACTATAAACCTTCGGCTATGATCAACAAAAGTTGCTCCATCAGATTTTGATTTACGTGCTTTTAATGCTGGAGACCACGTCAGAGCATATGAGGGACTAACAAATGCTGAAAAGGTTTGTTCCATAATTATTTGATTGCTAATTTTTTATGATCTTGTTTTTATCTGCACTAATAGCATTTTTAGTTCTAAATGCTTTCACACATCTTATCATAAAGACGATTCGATTTTTGTTCTAATAATATCAACAAATGATGGGCATTAAAATGTTATGTTTTTGCCAGATTTGCCAGATTTTGTATCCCGGAGATGAAACATTTGAAGGGAAGACTCTTAGGTTGAAGCAACAATATACACTGTGTTCTGCATCTCTTCAAGACATCATTGCTCGATTTGAAAGAAGATCAGGGGGAACAATCAACTGGAATACTTTTCCTGAGAAAGTTGCAGTACAGATGAATGATACTCACCCCACCCTATGCATACCAGAGCTTATAAGAATATTGATGGATGTGAAGGGACTGAGCTGGAAGGAAGCATGGGAAATCACTCAAAGGTAGCTTTCCTGATTTAGAAAGTTGATGTATGTGGTTATTAATTAGTTTCACGATTGCATGCTTAAGTCTGTGACATGTTCCATTTTTGCCTGAACTGTGGCATAAACAAACCACACTGTGCTACCTGAGGCTTTAGAGAAATGGAGTTTAAAGCTTCTGCACGAATTGCTTCCTCGGCATGTTGAGATAATAGAATTGGTTGACAAGGAGGTAATGTTAGAAGCGGTATTTCAGTCAAAAACCATTTTACAATTAATATGAAGTCAAACCACCACTAAAACCTAGCTTACCTAACATTTTTTTCCATCCTGATGACTTAGTTGATGTTCTATGCAGCTGATAGACGCGATAATTGCAGAGTATGGTGCAGAGGATCTTGAATTGTTGCAAGAAAAACTGAATCAGATGAGAATTTTGGATAATATTGAATTACCTTCCTCCATCCTAGAATTGCTTGTTAACTCCAAGGAAATCCCTGTAGTTACTCCAGAAAGAGAAAGTGAGGGGTCTGATGAAGTAATAGAACCTACTGATGAAGAAGACAGTTCTGAAGGACAAGACTTAAAGGTTACTGATAAGAAGATAAACGTGACATTTGAGCCAGATCCGCAACTGCCAAAGATGGTTCGAATGGCTAATCTTTGTGTTGTTGGTGGTCATGCAGTAAATGGGGTTGCTGAGATTCATACTGAAATAGTAAAGAATGAAGTCTTTAATGAATTTTATAAGGTAATTAAGTCAGGGGACTGCTACTATCTTGTGTATGATCATCGATACTTTTTGATAGTGAGTTATTTTAAAATAAATAAATAAATTGCTACCATCTCCTCTATCTCTCAGCTGTCAAATTCTGGGCATGGTGACATGCTCTTGTATGCAATTGATTTGTCTAATAAAAATTCTATTTGCAGTTGTGGCCTGAGAAATTTCAGAACAAGACTAATGGAGTGACCCCAAGAAGATGGATACGCTTCTGCAATCCAGAGCTAAGTAAAATCATAACCAAGTGGATGGGATCAGGAGAATGGGTGATTAATACTGAGAAGTTGGTAGAACTTCGAAAGGTGGACTTCATGTCCATTCTAATGCCTGCAACTCTTTTATGTTCTACTGCTTAAGTAGTTTTTTTTATAAATATAATTACATAAAAAATCAAGTTAAACATATTAAACTGTCTGCAGTTTGCTGATAATATAGAGGTCCAATCTGAATGGAGGGCAGCAAAAAGGATTAGGAAAGAGAAGGTTGTGTCCTTCATAAAAGAAAAAACTGGATATCTTGTCAGTCCTGATGCAATGTTTGATGTACAGGTTGTCCCCTACTTTTATTCTTACTGGCATTTCAGATGATTCTCTTAGCTCTTCTGGTAAACTTTAATTAAGTTTAACTACATGGTGAATTTTCAGGTGAAGCGTATTCATGAATACAAGCGACAATTGTTAAACATCATGGGAATTGTTTATCGCTATAAAAAGATGAAGGAAATGAGTCCTGAAGAAAGAGTAGCAAAATGTGTTCCTAGAGTATGCATATTTGGAGGAAAAGCATTTGCAACTTATATCCGAGCCAAGAGAATTGTGAAATTCATCACAGACGTTGGAGCTACTATAAACCATGATCCTGAGATTGGTGATCTATTGAAAGTATGGTTTTGAATTTAAAGCTTTTATTTATGTATTTATTTTCATTTTAAAGCAAAACGTAATATTCTTGAATGCTTTGAATACTTTTAAAGGTATGATTTTGACTTGTAAATAAGGAGGAATTCTTTTTGGGTAGTCTTTCTGATTTTTCTTAGAGGCTCCTTTTTTTTTTCTTCCTTCCAGTGAAGCCTCAACATAGTTGATTATAATGACTCACATGGCTTTCGTTTTAGGTTATCTTTGTCCCAGATTATAATGTCAGTGTTGCAGAAGTGCTTATTCCTGGCAGTGAGCTGTCCCAACATATCAGGTATGATAATTTGATAATTCAGTCTTGTCATTTGGTGTGTGACTGAAAATCTTGACCCCACCAGAAAACTCAAGTGAGAAACTGAGAGATGCTAGTAGTGTGAACGAGGTTGAGTTTGCTTTAATCATATGTGAGTCACATATGAGTTAAGCTATCATATACACATCATGCATTACATAATGTTTCTTATTAGGAAATATCATCTCATGTTCGCTTAAAACTGGTCATCTGTTGATTTTATTTACTTATTTATTACTGTGAATGCTCTTTCTGGACAGATATATTGTAGAAAAATTATAACTATTCACATTGTATGTATCTTCAGTTAAGAGATGGACTCAAAAATTTAGCAGACTCATTCTTATCAAAAGAAATAATAAATTATTTGAAAATCGAATGAGACTTGCATGATATTTAAACTCACTCTCTCTTTCTGAATTAATTTGTAGCACTGCTGGAATGGAGGCAAGTGGAACAAGCAATATGAAATTTGCAATGAATGGGTGCCTCCTGATTGGAACTTTAGACGGAGCCAATGTTGAAATAAGGCAAGAGGTTGGAGAAGATAACTTGTTTCTTTTTGGCACTGAAGCTCATGAAATTGCTGGGCTAAGGAAGGAAAGAGCTGATGGAAAGGTGAGCCCAGCAATCTAGAATTATGATATTTATGTTGAGCTATTAGTTTGATACAATTGAATCATATCAACATGTCACCATATATACTTGATGATTGAATATGCAGTTTGTGCCGGACCCACGTTTTGAAGGTGCGAAAGCATTTGTCAGAAGCGGAGTTTTTGGTACCTGCAACCACGATGAGCTGATGGGATCCTTGGAGGGAAATGAGGGCTATGGCCGTGCTGATTATTTCCTTGTTGGGAAGGATTTTCCTAGTTATATAGAGTGCCAGGAGCAGGTTGATGAGGCATACAGAGATCACAAAGTAAGTTTCAGATATTCCACCAAAAACATACTCCCTCCGTTCAGAAAAAAAGAGATTGTTTTTGAAATTATAAAGTCATACTTTAAATATTTTGAGTTTCAAATTCATGAGAATTCATCAAATTTTAGTCAATACAAATTTTAATGTCGTAATCTATTTAAATGTTTTACTCCATTACTCAATTTTTGTTTTCAATGGTGTAAGGAATCGCATCAATTTTAAATTTTAGAATTTCGAAATTCGAAAACAATCTTATTCTTTTTTTTAAATGGAGAAAGAATAATTTGTGTGCGACATATATGCATGATGTAATTATACATGTAAAGAATCGATATTAAGCTTAATTATTTTGTAGCCACTGAATGGCCTAACATTTTATACCCTATATGTTGGATCTTTGGGCAGAAATGGACTAAGATGTCGGTATTGAACACAGCTGGTTCGTACAAGTTTAGCAGTGACAGAACCATTTCACCAATACGCGAGACATATGGATGATTGAACCTGTTGTGTTACCCTAAGGGCACGTCATTTAATTAGTAGGCCTGAGATATCCACCAGCTAAATTTATCCAAAGGGGACCCCCAGACCACAGACGATGGGGCCTAATAGAAAGAACTCGGCCCTTGTGTATAAGGTCTCGAGTTCGAACATTATGCATGGCAAAAGATGATATTGGGAGAGCTCTCCTCTTATGAATTTCACCGAAACTCAATCCTGAATTAGTCGGATACCAAAATTCGAATATTATACATGGCAAAAGACATGTTGAGAGAACTCTCTCTTATAGATCTGATCGAAACTCGATTCCAGATTAATCGATACCAAATAGGTTACCTGACACTGATAGGGAAACCAAAACAAAAAAAAAAAAAAACAAAAAAAAGGGAGCCCCAGTTTTTGACAGGTACCCTCAAACTTTTCCTTTTGTAGAAATATTCATGCTATTGTAATAATGGATTATGATGTTCCTAAATGGGTATTATTATATGGTAACTTCTTATCCTTTAGGAAAAAGCTCTTTGAGCTTTGTGTATGTGGTCCAAATTTTGTTCATTAACATGCCTACCTTATTGTGAAGCGACGACCCTTTAACTGACTGATTCTTTAAGCCAAAGCTAAAGAATAAAGCTAGAAAAATGGCACAATTAAAAAAGAAATTTTGATTTTTTCTTAAAATAAATTAATATTTTTACTAGTAATTAAATGTTATAAACCTATCATTTAAACTTTAAATGTGGTACATATTAGATTAAAATATTTTATTTCTTTTTTGTGGATAAAAATATCAGTTAATCTCGAGATAGGTGCAAGGATTATGCATGGCTGGTTCATTTATAAGGAGGTCCCATGGCCATAAGTGTGAAAAAAAGTTTGAGATCTGAATAAATAAGTGTATTGGTGCACCTCTTCACTTGTGCAAAGACTGTGAGTGAATGTAATGTGTGTCATTTTCATAGCCCCTCCTAAAATGGTGCGTAAGTTTAGTGTTTATTCAAGAATCTAGGCTTTACCGCCACCTACTTTAATAATGAATCTTGATAAACACTACCTCCGTAACAAACGAGAATTTTTACATTTTTTTTTTTTTTTTTTTTTTTGACTTTTCAAGAGTTTGTACTCCGACACTCCGTATTAATTAGACATATCGTGATTTTACGGGTACGAATTTCAGTCTTTAAAAGTTACTCTTTCATCTAATTTATATCTGTCTCTTCTTTTTTTTTTTTTTTTATTTATCCAAAATTTTTTATTTTTTATTTTTAAAAAAATTTGGTCTTATTTTTTTTAATGATATGTATAATTAATTTATTAAAAAAAACATTTTTTTTGAAAGAAAAAGTCATTAACTCTATTAAATTTTTTCTTTCTGTCCACTAAAAATTCTTCTAATAATATGATAATGAATAGAGTATATTAGACAAATAAATTTTTTTAATATGTATGTAATTTTTAATTATGACAATATAATTTAGACGGATGTAGTAGTATTACAAAAAAAAATCTTATGTTTTTTAAAATTAAAAATAATATTTTATTTTATAATAATGTATTATTAAAAAATTAATCATTTCATATTAGACCGAAAGTGTATGGGCTTATTTGGTACAACTTATTTTTAAATAATTTATAGCTTAGTTGTTGATTATAATTTTTTTTGAACTAAAATAAATATTTATTGACTAACTTTTAAAAGTAAATCAATGGTATTGTTATACTTAACTTATAAAAAAAAAAAATTTTAAAAATAAATTATAGCTAATAATCAGCGTTGCCAAAAAGGTCAACATTCTTGTGCCCAACGATTTTAGCCAACACACTTGTGCCAAAAAAAAAAAAACTTTAACCTGTCGGCAAAATATGCTGTGGTCTGTAGTGTTGGTTTTATCACTAAATACTTGTTTGGTAGTCTTGTTTGCAACTCATTAAATTATGGTTTGTAATTTAAATTTAATTTTAAATTTTTATTTAAGTTAAATTTAAATTGTAAAACTCAATTTTTAAAATTTTAATTTAGTATACTAAATATAATTTTTTTGCTACATTTGAATTTTATAATCTCTAAACGATACTACCAAACAAACCCTAAACCGGCATATTCAAACATGTTAACACCATCGCCTAAAAATAAATAAATAAATAAATAAAAATATGACTACTGGTCTACCAAACATCAAATGTTAAAGTTGTTCCTTTTCCAAGTCCTGTTTGTGTTTATTTACACATAGTTAACGGAAATTTAAAAAAAAAAAAAAAAAAAGTTAGGTAAAAAAAAATAGAAATAATGTCGTCTTTCCTGCAAACTACGTAATATATAACAAAATTATATCGTTTTGAAAAATAAAAATAAAAATAATAAATTAATATTATTTTTTAAAAAATATTATTCTTATAGCTTAATCACAATCTACCGTGACACGATAAGTTATATCGTAGTGTGATCTTTCTTGTGCATACAGTACTATCACAGTATTAACAACATTAATCTATAACCTCCTTCTCTAAAAGAGAAAATGAGGTTTAGGACACATGGTCGTCATGTTTTTTTTTTTTTTATAATTTTATTTTAAGAAATTTAATTAAAATTTTAAATTATAAATTATAATATAAATTTATAAAATTTTCAAAATTTTAACATTATGATATTTTATATATTTTTTACAATATTGACTGTAACATCAATTAAAACAAAATATATTTTTTTAAAATTTTAATATATAATTTGGAAAAAGTATATTTACACGCAATTCATAACTCTTTTATCTTTTAGTGTCTTTTTTTTCAACATTCTTCAACAATTATTATTGTTAAATTTTATAATTTCACAAATTTACTTACTTAAAACACATGTATTTTCAATTTTAAAATAATGAAAGTATTACTATACTCTACACCTTTTTTTGATGGATTATAGTATACACATAAGAGGAATAATTTATATTCTATCATATTACTTATACTTACTCTGTTTTAAAATAGAGATATTTTTAAATTTTATGTGTTTGTGTTTTTTTTAACATTTCATAAGACCTATTTCACTCTACACCTAATAATAATAAAAAAATTTCTTTTTACTCTTTTCCTTCCCACAAAATGGGTCTCTTTTTCACTTATTCTTTTTTTTTTTTAACTTAACTAAAACTAAATTTAAAAATAGATATTTAGAACTTTATGTAACTTAATAATATTACATAAAACATTGGTGATAAATTATGAGAATATTTATTTATATATTTTTATTGAAAAATATTTTAAATTTTTTTTATCAACAAATTTATTGTAAGTACAATAATAATATGTGCCTATTATATATTAATTTAGATAAAGTTATTTTTTATTAAAATATGAATGTGACTGGATATGCTTTATAATAAATATAAACTTTAGATCATGAACATAGATTTATTTAAATTTAATTAATTATGTTGATAATAAATAAAATATTTCACTTTATTATAACTAAATTTAAAAATAAGTATTTAAAATTTTATGTTATTTAATAATATTAAATAAAATATTGATCATAAATTATTATAATATTTATTTATAAATTTTTTATTAAAAATAATTTTAAAATTTTAAAATAAAAAATTATTATAAATGACGCGTAGTATTTTCCTAGTTCAATTAATAAAGTTGCACCGCTTCGGAAGACAAGATTGGAAAGGACATGTATTGCTTGGGCCCTAAGTCATCTTCTGCAGACTACAAGCGTGAACCCGCGGGGGGGGGTGTTGGGCGCGGTCACTTTCGCGTGGGTACTCAAGGGCTCAAACACAGCCTCACCTGACTCTTGCAGTCCCCCGGGTGTCAAGGCTCACGTCCACACATTTGCCCGAAAAAAAAAAATTAAAAATTGCCATTTTCAAATACAGTACTAATTTTGTTTTAAAGATAAGTTTAGCTAAAAAATTAAATAATTTTTGATTTTTGATAATCCGTATTTATGAAAAAGTAATATTTTTAAAACAAAATAATACTCATAGTTTTATAGTTAACGAAAAACCCCTTGGCCTTCAAAAAGTTCGGTACATACCCCCCGAGATCTTTTCGTATTGGCGGAGAGACACAGAGAGATGGGGAAATGATAGTTTCCAAAATGGAGAATATTTTTCCTTTTGACTGTTAAGTTTGATGCTGCAACATATCAGGGAAAATTTAGCCCCATGACATACTCCAGTATTCCAAGAATATTATGTTAAAGCAGATTTTCGTTATCGGCAACCATTGCCATTTTCATTGAGGAAAAAATAATAATAATAAAAAGAAATAATATTGACACTCTAAATTTTTTGAATTGTAAAATAAATTATATTTACGGTGAAATACAAATGGTAAAAAATTGAGTGCAAATTTCAAATTGACAGTGATATGGTTTTTTTTTTTTTCATTTTTCAATTAATTAATTTTTTAAATATTTTCTATGTCCTTTTATTTTTTTATTTTTTTTTGTTAATAGAATATAGTATTAGAGAAAATTAAACATGGCTTTTGATGTCCCATCAAAAGATTGTGCTACTATTCAAAATTTGCAACTATCCAATAATTAAGTCGTATCCAGCTTGCAACTTCAAAGTTTGATTGTGAAATTGTTTGATGTATGACTTTGCCCTCACAAACACTAAAAAAAAGCTTTTTCTAGAAGCAATAAGACGCGTAATATATTTAGTTTATATATTTGTTCTGCTCAAAAAAGAAAATAGATATGTGTTGGTTCAATCTAATATATTTGTAAAATTTTAAAATTAAAATTTATTTTTTTTTATTATTGTCAAATTCAAAATTTTAAATTACATATATAAAACAACTACGTACAAAATTTGAAAACTTGAAAATTTAATAAATTAATATTATTATTTAAATTTTAATATTTTACAGATCTACTTTAATATATATTTAATTTTAATATTAGAACTCAGAGAGTACTATGTATCTAACTATTGTTCTATTATACTAGTACATAATAATGGTAGGTACTTAAATAATTTAGCTTCATCCTATTTCTCTTGATTCTAAAATTAAAAATAATATTGATATTTTTAGTTAAGATATAAAAATTTTAAAAATTTTAGTATCTGTTCTCAAAATTTTGTAATTTTAAATTTTCAGTATCCAAAAATCAAAAAAAAAAAAAAAAAAAAAAAAAAAGCTTTTGTTGAACTAGCCCGCTCTTGGGAGGAACACTCACTTTTAAAAAATCAGTCTCTCCCGAACTATTCAGAGGTTGACGGTGAATTTTTTAAAATTATTTTTTACTCTCTCAGCAAGACGTTGACGCAGACCATAAAGTAGAGCTTTCAGAGGAAGAGAAAGTTAAAAGAATTCCGTTCTTTCAATCCCTGAAACCCTAGCGCGCTTTCTACTTTCTCTCTCCGCGTTCACCTCAATAATTCTCTCCACAAATCTAAATTTAATATCTACACATAACTGTAACTATAGATTGTTTACCTGAGTAATGGATGATAAGGATAAGTCCGATCCAGCGACCAATTTCTCAGCCGATTCGAGCTGGACAGTCGGTGATGGTACCTCCGACGGCGTCTACTTCATCGGAAGCGATATGTACTTCATCGGAAGCGGTAGAGAGAGCAGTATACTGAGCGAGTTCGGCTGGAACCTTCAGCCGGATCATTCTGAGGTGAGGGATGAGTCGTTAGTGGACTTTAATCGGATCGAGGCTAATTTGGCGGGAAGCAGTTCGGTTTCTTTGCCGGAGGGTAGTGCTCCTACAACCAGTGCGGTTCGTTGTGGCGGAGATGAACCGGAGGTTCAGGCTAGACCGGATGAGAAAACTCAGTCGGTGTCATCAGGCACATCGGAAGATCTGCCGGAGAAATCGACAACTTCCGCTGGCTCTGCTGAGAAAGCTGCACCTGAGATTGCGTGAGTGTTTTGCGATGATACTATGCGTTGGCCGCTCTATCTAAATCCGTAATTAACACTTTAACAGAGGTTTAATCTATATTCTATATTCTATATTTATGAATTGAAATCTAAAATTCTGTGAAGCGTTCGTACTCTCCCCACTTTCTCGCCAAGTTGTTAACTCTGGTGGGGAGTGGTGGCATTTGTGTGATTAATGATCAAACTAGAGGGCTGTTTTGGGGAGAATATAAGGTTTAGCACTGGCGCCGCAATTGCGGCGGGAAAGGTGTTGTGTGGTGTATATAGCTTTGTTTGGTGCTGTGTTTATGCCAACATATATGTCAGCGAATACATGAATATTTCCAATTCCGTAAGAGCAATGCTTCATTTTGATTTTTAAAAATTTTATAGGTTAATTACCTATACAATTTCGTTTTATAATTGCATAATGCAGTGTTGTTACATGCAAGCACAAACTATAATCCATGTATCTTCTTTTAAGTAGTTCAAAATGAAACAAATAGTATTATGTTGTCCAATAGTGATATATTAAATAATTTCTTAATTAACAAGTTTAGCTTGAACTCATATAGTTAAATTAAACGAGTATTTTAAACGAACTCAATACCCCCCTTTGGAGTTTAGAAAACTAAGTTAAGTTTATGTTTAAAACTGTTGATTTGTCGATTAGCAATATAAATGTATTAGTTAGAAGTGAAACTGATCTATGACAAAGTTATAATAGTCATGGAGTATGTGAATATATTTAGTACTCTAGTTGCACCAAAGATTATTATTAATATTTTTTCCTGATGGATTATGAAAAGAGTTATATGTGGCTCATTGTACGTAAAAGTTACTTTATGCCAGTCTCTTCTTGTCTTTTTAAGAATTGGTACATCCAAGCTTAGTTTCAAAGCTATGTTAATTTGTTGGGTGAATATATTCATATATGCAGGAGCAAGGTTAAAAAGAAGGGGCAGAAGCAGAATCGCATCCGGCAGCCACGTTTTGCATTTATGACTAAGAGCGAAATTGAACATCTTGAAGATGGTTATCGCTGGAGGAAATATGGACAGAAAGCTGTTAAGAATAGTCCTTTTCCTAGGTTCTTTCTGCTTATGTTTCATTCTTTTTAACTTTTATAAGCATGACTATGCATGTAACATACTAAGCTCGAAAAATTATATAATTAATTAACTGCTTATTCCAATTTACTTTAAAGATTGTAATTTCTTTTTCTCCCAGTTGACATGGGATATTCTCATCTTTCAAACATTTTTATATTTTCATTGATTATTATAAAAGAATCAGTTCTTGTCAGTTAAATATAGAGTAGGGCGCGCACTTTGTAGTTTGTAAAAAGAAAGAGACACTTCCACGAGAATTTGCTATTTCACAAGATTTCCTATTAATTACCTTTTTTGGGATGCTTTGCAGGAGCTACTATAGATGTACCAATAGTAAATGCATGGTGAAGAAAAGGGTTGAACGCAACTCTGATGACCCAACAATTGTAATCACAACTTACGAAGGCCAGCATTGTCACCACGCTGCTGGATTCCCCAGAGGAGGAGGATTCATTAACCATGAGGCTGCCTTCGGTAGCCAGTTGATGATTCCTTCAGCCTCACCTTTTTATAGTCCTCGAGTTCATTTTCCCCAAGAAGGTACTCCTCGTAACATTCAGCCACGCCAAATCTCAGGTGAAGTTCGCGAATCCCACGTTCAGCCTGATCAGGTAACAGCGCAGCTTGCAACAGATGGGTTGCTTGATGATATTGTCCATCCTGGAATGCATACCAGCTGAATTGAAGGTACTACTTACACCACATTCTATGGTAAAATATAGTACATCTTCTTATTACACACACATTTTTGTAAATATATTGTATATATGAGTAATCTGCGTCTTGGATCCAAGAAGAAATTAGAAATACCATGTTAATCGATCAGCAAAAGGACCGGTCGATCTGCTTGGAAGTAACTAATTAAGTGAAAATTATTGCTGGTTTAATGGCCAACAGGAACTCTTTGGAAGGGGTCCCTTGGCATGTCGATTGTACAAAGATGACCGCTTATGAGGAAGCAGCTATATATTTAGAATACCATTTTCCCTCGATCTTATTTAACCTCTTTACCTTTCTTCAAGAATGCAGACGATGCCTGAATTAGGATGAGCAATGCGTTTTTTGCACATTTAAGATCGCTAACCAAAATCTATATAAACCGATGAAGTGGTTGAATGGGGCACTATTACCATTGAGCGCGACCTCAGGATGAGCTATAAGTTCGTTGCATCTTGTTTTATGCAATACAATCAATCTGTGTTTCTCTCTCTTTCCATTTTTCTTTTTCTTTTCTTCTTTTAAAGAAGAAGCTTACAACTAAATTCTTACAAATTAATTTCCGTCAGATCCACTTTTCTATGAATGACTACCAAACTTCTATGAGTTGGTTTTGTGTTCTTTGATTTCGTATCACTTTTATACACCGCGGCCAAAATAGCCTATTTATTAATAAATAGAGTTAAGTTACATACATCTGACTTTCTTTAGACTCTAGCTGTTAAGTGACATTCTTTAGACTCTAGTTATTAAGTGACCTTCTTTAGACTCTAACTATTAAGTAAAACCTTATGCAATGAATACGACTTTTCTTTTTTCCCTTTTTCAAGAATATGCATGGTTTGAGTATCATGTTGTGCTTCTCTTTTCCCTTCGGATGAATCTTGAATGCGGATATGCATTCATATTAGGACTGTTATCTGTTTTGCTTCGATATTCCTTAAATTTATTAATTCTAGTTATTAATAATCCTTCTATTTTCTACAACTCAGAGACTAAGAAACAGACACGCACGCGCACAAACACCCATTTTACTATAATAATGGTGAAATTTGTTGTAAATAGGGTGTACGTGAATCGGAGGAGTGCATGCCAGCTGATTAATTAATTCAAGTTGTACTATCGTAGATCAGTGTTCATGATCCCACGACTACTAATTAATGGAATATTTAATTGATCAGTGAGTCGATCTCTTTCATTTTACCTTTACGTATGTATATATGTGTCACGTAACTTTCATTCTTAATTTCTCCCTTGCTAACTCATGATTCTATGTCTATATGATACATATAGGCCAACATGTATCTATATATCTCTGTTAAAATTAAGTAAATATTGAAGTGTGTGTATATATATATATATATATGAGTCTTTTTGTTGGGTTAGTTGGGATAGCTCCGAACTCAAAAATCACCCCTATAATT